>JALLBA010000445.1:0-18229 GCA_036939675.1 Cyclostephanos invisitatus
ATCGTCGGTTGAGACCTCATTTAAATCATTTAAACTAGATCATAATTTTCATTTCAAGATTCCCTTAATGTCCGTGCTCCCTCTCTACAGCGGAAGCGCTAGTTAAATATTTCCTTCCAGAGCTAAGAAAATGCTCAGGACAGGGTGTTGGGGGTTTTGCTTTTCCAAGTCTCTTGGGTGTGGAGTAACCAAATATTCCATCCAAAATGACCATGATACGTTGTAAAAAAAATCCATCCTCTATTCCATCCTAGCACCCAAAATACCCCTTGTTGGTCAAGGGTATTTGAGATGCAACTGTAGGGGTATTTAAGGTACTGGTATCTATCTACGGAGCAGGAACTCGTTGTCACTAAAAAATTGATGATAATTAATGTTCAAGGGTATGAGTCAATTAAACTCTTTTGCTCCAAATACAAAAGAGTAATGAAGTTGTAAAGAATCATGTCAAGTGAATTTCGCTCAGCGAGTAGATTGTATTCTCGACTTCCCTCAGCAACCTGAAAGTAAAGCATTGAATGAAATAAGTGATTCGGGTAATTTTATTGGACATATCTCTTGGATTGACCCGAACTTGCTTACCTTCGGATGTGGATTAGAATTCATATTATCATTCGGTCCTGTAGATTCGCTTGCATGTGCGCCCCCAACATTTGAAGTCGCCTTCTCATTGTTGGAGGAACCAAAAAATTGCTCCTTACAGATATGTCCCTTCTCCCCAGAATAATCTACACCTAAGACGATATTAAACCTTCGAAGACTTTCTTCCATTTCGTTCATCAATCCTACCACAAAGTGACGACGGATTATTTCCTTGGCCGTCACCAGATCTGCGATATCTGCTACCTCAATAAGTTTCTTCCCGACAATCTTTTTGACAATGAAATTTTCGTCATGATTGTGTTGTGTAGCCCATTCCAGAACGCTCATTCCCTGCCATTCAGGTTTGTATGTTCGCTCCCATGTTGCAGTCTGGAGGTAATAGAATTTACTGACTGATCGATCAACTGGATTGCGAAAGAGTGCAAAGATTCTCGCTCGGTGGTCCGAATCGAACAAGTGGTCAGCAGCAAAATTTATATCCGATGTAAATATCATGTCTGCCTTCCCAGAGGCGACGAGGCCCAACTCTGCCGCCCTCAATATACCCTTTTGAGAAGTGGTATCGACGTTAACAAATTTCATCTCGGGTTCAGTTGCAAAGGGCTGGAATACGACGATTTCCTCGTCTTTGTCGTGGCCGAAGCGAGGATCTGCGCCTAGTCGGTTGCTGCTCTCAATTGTATGCAGAGATACTTAAGAGAAGTAAGTATAAGATAAGATTAGAACAATACAAGTAACACTCACGCGAGTGTTAGCCCCAGGCATTCATACATGCGTTTGGCGGTCGTCCCCCCACTCTTCGGAATATCTAAATAAGAAGTACAATGATTGTTGGAAATCTTGTTAGATTAGGGTAGACGTCACGCATGTGATAGGTATTAAATAAAACATCTCTTACGCCAGAACAGTATTGTCTCCCTCCTCCTTGGATTTGGTCTTTCGGTCACGTCGACTAGGTTTTGACTTGCCCATAGGGGTCTGTTGAATATCAGTGAAAGGGCGATGGACGCTGATATGAATCAAATATGGGAATGCAGAGCGCGTGACAATCAATCGTAAGAATAGCTTACAATGCACTGTTTTCCAAATAAGCATCAAGAGCTGAGAGAGAACGACGGTGTCCCGTCGGCGGTGACATTGTGCTGATATGTTGGAGTTGGTTGCACATCAAGAACGCGGCGAAGACGACTCCGACGAAGGTGAAAGTTCCAGTTCGGATCTGAGAGTGTTTGAGAGTTGTCATTTTTGTCACTGGATCGTACAATCCCCGAGGGCTACTACCTCTAGTGCGAGTCAAGGAAGCAAGGAAGGTCGGAGATAATAAAATAATATTACATGAGGTCGAGAGGCGGGGGGGTTGGCACGGTCCGTCGTACCCTATCGTAGCGAAGAGCGAGCCGATCGGAGGATGCGATCCAAAATGCCAAAATGACCGCCCTTCGGGTCTCGGGAATGAAAATGACTCCGGCTGGAAGAAACAGGCGAAGTAAAGAGTAGTACTATGGTGTGGTATCTAGTAGGAGTACCACGTACGATACACGATAGACAAACCAAAAAGAGGGGGAGACACAACCTCCAAGATATGAATGATGACGAACATCATGTCTATTCCATATGCCGCACTCCTGGTAGGATTCTGCTTTGCCGCCACCTTCTTGCTTTCACTAGATAATTCATATGAGCCGTCGCCATGGATCGAAGGTCGGCGTACCCGGCGTAGCCTGAGAGAGATCGGGCCGACGAACAACAGAAAGCGGAATGGACTCTACCTTCAACAACATCTATCCGGAAACCACCACGGATAATGCTATTTATCCCTGGGCAGAACACAACCTCAAGGCCCTCACCGATGATCTGGGCAATGAAACTCCGCTGTTTTGGCACATCCCCAAGTCGGGGGGGACCACCGCCGAGGCGATTTACCAATGTTTGGGGATGACGATTACCAAAAGGGCTGGAATTTTTTTTGGTCACGACCATGACGAAGAGCTCATTGCATTTCAGCCTTTCGGTAAAAGGAGCCCGTTCTACGTCAATGCTGACACAACTAAAAAATCAGGGATATTGCGCGCAGAATACTTGGGTTGGTCCCCTCGGGATTGGCGGACATTATCATGACGAGCCACCCTCAATTCGCAGTTAGCCATTTGTATGACGAAGACCACAAGGGAAGAGCTTTCGCGCTTTTTCGCCATCCTGTGAAAAGATTAGTCAGCAAATTTTATTATCTTCGGATTGCGGATTGGGAAAAGACATACTCCCCTGAATGGAGAAACTTGAACATAGTCGCCTGGGCAAATCATGTAAATCGTGACAATAACGTCCATGTTAAGTTTTTGGCAGGGAAGACTCTAGGGGACTCTGTCGATGAGCAGGACCTGCAGATTGCCATGACAACACTAAAGGAGCGATTTGTCGTGGGATTAACCGATCAGATGGAGGAGAGCTTTCGTCGATTCTTTGTTGTGATGGGCATCGATGAATCGAACAATATGAGGGACAAGTGCATAGCTCAATGGTTGGGCAATGGTGCTGAGAAGAAGAATTCTAATGCACATCCAGAGGTGAGCCATATGATTACTGACTTCGATTGCTTTTCCAGGAGATATTTTCTTATGATTCATCTCTCTTGCAGGTTAGGGAAGGCAGCCCTACATGGAATGCCCTTGCTAGGAGAAATGTATTTGATATTAGGTTATTCGACTACATTCGAGAGCTGTTCGATGAGCAAAAAGAAGTAATAGAGTCACTTTCATGACCCTTTTCTTTTTTGTAAGTTTCTTTATTTAGATTATTGTAACAATGGGTAGATGTTAATATTATGTAGAGAGGAGATTAATACTTAGCTTAATTGTTCCAACGCTCATTTATTCGAGGCCTTCGTTGACACAACACTCCCATCACTGTTAAGTGGGGTGATTGAGTTGGTCTTTGAATCCAGAGGCAACGGTAGAAATTAGAACATAAACATTCTCATATCTAATTTACGAAGCCTTGGTTAAAAACATTTCTTCCTGCTCCTTGAACATTCTGACAACGTAATTGTACAGCATAATGTCATACATATGTGCCTTTGACAGCAATACCCACACATCACTTCCATTCTCCACCTTGGGATGAGAATAACTATTGAATTGATTCTTCTTCACGATTTTGTCTTTGTTCCTCGCAGAATGCTCATCACCCTCATTGGAAGAGAATTGTTTGATGCAATCTTCATTCTTGGGATCACTTGCATCGATACCTAGAAGGAAATTAAATCGATGTATGCTTTCCTCAAACTTGTCCATAAGGCCCACCACAAACTTAGTTCGTACGATTTCCTTGGCGAGCGCGTAATCATCTTTAGTTAATTCCAATCTTGGTGTTTTGCCTATTAAATTGCGTACCATCCAGTTATTGTCCCCTCGTTCTTGAGAGGCCCATTCTTCCAGCGACATCGTCGCCCATCTCTTGTTGTACGTGGGCTCCCAGGTGGCCTTCTGAAGGTAGTAAAACTTGCTTACCGCCCCCTCGATGGGATGGCGGAAAAGCGCGAACAGCCTCGCCTTGTGATCTGGGCTGAACAGCATCATAGAGGCGAATTGGAATTCGCTTGTGGAGACAAAGTCGACTCTCGGCTGAAATCGACTTGTTAGGAACCCTCGATTCTTGGCCTCCAATATTCCATCATGCGAGCATACGTCGACGTTGATAACCTTGCCCGGATTTCCATGGTCCTTCCATGGGCTGAAGGCAACGATGTCGCTCTTTGGCCCGTGTTCGATGCCAAATTTGGGGTTCACTCCCACCTCATTGGCAATGGTCGAACCCATGCAATAGTACAAGCGTTGGAGAGACGAGCCGCCAGACTTGGGAACATGCCAGAAAAAGGGTGTTTCTGAATTTCGGCCTTGAACAGGCGAGTTTACATCAGCCAAGTGTGATAGGATGTGTCGAGGATTGCCCTGGCTGACCGATTCCACGGAAGAACCGGGAGGCAAGAGTGCAAGATTCCTTTCATCTTTGGGTCCCGAGATATCTTCTACTTCCTGTTGAGGCTCTGTCGGGTCATCTAGAAACGAATCGACAATTTCCTTCTGGGCCTCGAAGAGCGATTCGACGTATTTGTATAGAAGCATGTCAAGACGATTTCTTGTAGCCACGGCCTCGTACTCAGGACTTCCTTCCTCAAACTGATGTTTCGAGTAACAAAGACAACGAAAGTAGTTCAGAGGCTTTTGATAGGATATTGTTCAAACGGGTGATAGGATCAGGCATTCAAAGGGCACTTACCTTGGGGTGATTGTTGGAGTTCTTCTTATCGGTGGCGCGCACTTTCTCCTGTCCGCCCTCCTCATCCCCTTTCTCATCCTCCACCACCACGGGCGTCGTGTCTTCCTTCGGGGGAACCAGACCGAACTCTACCATGCACTCCTGACTGCGTTCGCTCCCCTCGTCAACGCCCAAGACGATGTTAAATCGTCGGATGCTCTCGTTCATCTCCCCCATCAACCCCACGATGAATCTTTGGCGCACGAGTTCCTTGGCGATGATTAGGTCCGTCTCGTCTGCCTCCATCCCAAAACTCTTGCCCACGAGCTTGCGCACCATGTAATCTTCCTCGGCATTCGGGAGGTTGGCCCACTCCAACACGGTCATGTTTGCCCACTCCGGACGGTAGGTCCTCTCCCACGTCGCCGTCTGAAGGTAGTAGAACATGCTGAACGCCCTGTCGACGGGATGACGGAACAGCGCGAGGAAACGCCCTTTATTTTCCTCGTCGTACAATTCCCTACCGGCGAAGTTCGGCTCCATCGTGAATATTATGTCTGTGGTATGGCTCTGAACGAGACCTATCTTCTTCGCGCGGATGATTCCCGACTTGATGGTGGTGTCGACGTTCACGACCTTCCAGTCCTTGCCATCGTGGGGCTCGAAGACAACGACCTCGTCTTTCTGGTCGTGTCCGTACTTGGGATCGGCTCCCACCCGATGAGCGAGGGTCTGTCCCATGCATTGGTACAGACGTTTGGCGGTGGTCCCACCAGACTTTGGAATGTCTGCATGGGGGACGAAAGAACGTGATTTATATTATCATGAGTGGAGGAGGGGGAGAGGGGGAGAGGGGGGGAGGGGGGGAGGGGGAGAGCAGAAGGGGAAGTTACACTTGAAAAAAAGAACTCACGCCAAAACAAGGCCGTTTCCGCTACAGGATCCGGCCTCTCCATAACGTCGACGAGGTGGTGCTGCGCCCATGGAAGGAGAGTGCTCGGCCCGGCGAGGTACAGCGTGCTCAACAGCGACCGCCGTCCGACGCCACCGGCATCGTCAACGATGATGTCCACCTCGATTATGTTGAGGAGGCACAGCGCCATGACGAGGCCAACGATGATGGTCCTGTTGTTCTTCCTCACCCCGTTCCCGAAAACGACGCTGTCGCTTTCGCCGCTGCAGTCGGTCCTCGCGGTCCATATCGAAGTGGCATCGGTCCTGGCGGTCCAAATCGAAGTGGCCGCGCTCGTCGCGTACGAGTAGGCAGTTTGATCATCCGTGATCACTGTCTCGGAAGACGATTTCCACCTCGGCCTTCTTCGATTCTTCTCGTGTCGAGAATGGTGGGGGTGATTCATCATTGTCTGCTAAGCTGTGTTCTGCGCTGCCGTTTTTACCCCCAAGCCAAACTCAGTTTTTTCATTGAGGGCGGCCGTCGGGGTGTTGCGGTGTTGCAGTGTTGCTTGTTGTGACTCAAAAATTTTCTTCTGGTTTGGAGAGAGGAGGAGGGGCGGCTGGCGGGATGACCCTTTGTGATCGGGTCACGATCGGAGTTATTGCTGGCTTTTAGGGGGGAAAGGGGGGGGCATCGTTCGGGCGGACCCCTTTTTTCTCGATTTTACCCCACGTGGGAAATGGTACGATATCACCAAGAAGAAGTTAATGGGGTTCCGGTCGCGCTCCTCTCAAACCTCCTGCCTGAAGAACCTGCCTTCTGCCATGGCCAACAATGACAACCGCAACATTCTTTGTGGAGGAGGAGGACGCCAGGGACGCAGTATGTGGTCTGACGTCGAGCGTGCCCAGTTCGAACAGGGCGTCATCGCTCATGGTTGGGGAAGTTGGGCCGCCATGTCGCGTCACGTCGTTCCCAGCCGCGATCGGAAACAGGTAAAGAGTCACGCACAGAAGTTTCAACTTAACCACCCGGCCGACTACCAACGACTGCTTCGGGAGCATAATGCTAGTCTCATGAGCTCTTCAGCTGTGGCGGCTGGAAGTGGGAAGGTCGGCAGCGGTACCAAAATCAAGGTCAAGGTGCACAGGAAGACTCCGCTGACGCATAAGAAGGCGGGGAGGGCAAAGGCCGAGACACAAGCGGTTCGCACCAGCCCTCGCTTACGCTTCTCGGCTCCCGTCGCTAACATTGGCTTGAAATCCGACGCCGCAGTAAGTTCAAAGCGCTACGGAACCTTTGACGGCAGTGGCAATACAGCCAGCGCCTCGGCGATGAAGTCCGAGACCGCCGCGGGATCTCCCAAGAAGGAAATTACCAGTATGCAACCGCTCCCGTCTCCCAAGGATATACTATTCTCGACGGTTATCAATGGCGCAGGCCTAGCGACTGGGGATGACGCAGCCCCAGCGTCTACATCGTCCAAGTCTTACAACATAGAGCTGCCAATGCCGCCGCTCCCCGTCGGGGTTTTATCTGATTCCACCAATGACAAACGCCACACGATCTTGGGCCGCTCGGCCTTAGCATCATCAACATCGGTATCATTCTTCGACGTCAAGTGTCCCCACCGACCATACCACCCCTTCGAAATGAGCAATCACGAGTACCCTTCCAATCCCAACTACGACGAGTTGCCAGCATCGACAACGACGGTGACGCCCTCCTCCGGTCACACGCCGGTATACTTCAAATCGGTGTACGATTCATCGACGTCGTTGTCCGCTTTCGACTTCAACATCCATGATTGCGATGTCGGCATGAGCACTGACGATTTTGATGATTCCGTCGCATTCCATGCTGCAAGGGGTGTTATTGGTCGGGCCTGCAGCGAAGAAATGATTGACCCATTATATCAGCTGGAGTTGGAAGACCATACGCTCGACATTATGACAGAATTTTCCGAACCGTCATGCAATGTGATGTTCGATCGTGCCATTAAGGGTGAGATGTTGCCTCAGCGCGACGACTCCCGTAAACCCTTCGCGGCCGCGAGTAATGGCTTTGGGCCGGTTGAGCTAACCATGACGTCTGGTAGGAGCGAAGCACTGCAGATGCCGCCGAATGTACGACCCGATCAACGGCTGTTCATGCAGGTCAGATCATTCTTGATATCTCCTCCCGATGTCAATGACCCCAAGGAGAATATCTTGGGTTGTGCGGGAAGAGGCGGGGGGTATTTATGCCGCGCACGTATCAAGAAAGAGCTAGGCGAGCATTTGAGTATGTGCTGGTGGAGGGAAGATGTGTTTGACAATCATTCGAGGGTGATCCGATCGTCTGGCAAGGTTGCCGAGGTTGCTCCGATCATCCCCAAGAAGCTTGCGCTCGAGCGTCTGGTTGCCTTGATCGCGGTCATGCTCGACGTTGATCATTGGCATGCTCTCCGAGATGGGACTTCGTCAACTGCCACTGATAACACTGTTGCCGATGATGACGACGACATCCGTCACGTCGGTCAACTCCTATCAGGACTATGGGAGCGTGTGAGCCGTTCTCTCAATAGAGATGGGTTTGTTCTTCTGGGTGGAGATTTCATAGAGAGGACGGAGAGAAACGAAGCGATCAATACGCTTGTGGCAAGGTTGGATCTAATTAGTCGTCAAGAACGTATCAAGTCCCTCCGTGTGTCACCATAGAGAGCAGAAAAGGCTTCCACCAGTGTATTTATCATTACAAGTAAAGGAAAGTCTCCTTATCCACCATTGTTTGGTAATGATTTAGAGACCAGAAGAGGAGTATTCTTTATTACATGAGCTTACATCACGCAAGTAGAAACATAGAAACTTGTGGCAAGGTTGGATCTGATAAGTCTTCATATCGAGTCCCGCCGTGTGTCACCATACCATGAGAGCAGAATAGATTTCCCTCAAGCACATTCATCGTAATAAGTATGGGCGAGTCTCCTCGTGTGTCATTGTACGGCCTTGATTGAGAGATCGTATGAATAGTATCCGTTCTATCTCACCTACGTTTGCATGCACGCATCATATGGAAACTTCGTTGAGATTTGTCAACTTATTTGATTTCAAGAAGGCACGATAAGCATGTAATACTAACAGACGGAAACATCACTCACAGGCTTGTCACTTCATTTGTTCACTTTTGTCTTGTCTAAATACTAGAGGATGAACTCAAAATGATCTAACATAACCCTTTAGTGAAAGTTACTTCTTATCTCTTCACTTCTTCATCCTGTTCAGTTTTCAACGTTATTGTGGCAACCTAACTATGTGGCAACCTAAATATGTGGCAACTGTGGCCAATAGCTTGGAGAAGGCTCTGTCAATTTTGCTGTTGTGACACTTCACGACAGCTTTTTCTTGTGGATTTTGCGAAGTATTGATGTCTCCCCCCATAATAAAGAGCAGCTCCCATTATTATGTTTTCTAATAGTACCTACGATTACGCTCGGACAATACCGTATGGTACGTACGTAGAGACACACGAACGTCTTGTTGTTGCAACAAACAACAACATTTTCTCTATCGATTATTGTTATGAATGTGACTACCATGAAGTCGGCGGCCAGCCCCTTGGTCATGGTCGAGGTAATACCCCTTAATATAACCAGAGACAATGATGTCGATGGCATCAGGCATCCATTCCGAACCTGCCCACCCATTTCGACTTCATCGGTAAAACTACAATTGTTAAACATGAGCCGACAAGGAATGTTCTCTGAGGGTTGGTTGGACGCCGAAGCAACGAAGGAAGCCCGTCGTCGCAAAGAGAGACGTCGCAACGGTAAAAACGATTGTGATGAGCCAAATTTTAAACCAAATCATGAAACGAACTCTAGCCAATCTCGAGGTCTGTGGCTTAAATCAACCATTCATTCATGTTCTAAATGCGACCTCTGCCTTCCGTCGGCCAAGTCAGGTGAAAAGAGAATTGTTTGTGGACAACGTCCGAGCCACACTTTTCATCAAGCTATCATATCTGGAGATCTTATTTTTCAGGGGAAGGATGAATGCAATTATCAACAACACATGAAATCAATAGACAGGATGTCAACATTATATGTAACCTATCTTCGATCCGACGACCCACTTTGTCAGCAGGGAGTGGCTTGTTATTTGCGTGGTTACATTTTTGCGCAAAACGAGTATCTACAGTATTTTCGAATGTCAGGATATCCCTGCGCAGTGACCGCTGGTACAATCGTACATATATGCCCTCGTGTAGATCTTTTCAACGATCGAGGCCTGAAAAGCAGCGGACATGTCATGACGGTATCAACTAGTGACTTTTTGCATGCAACACTGTCAGGGAGGCTAAACGTTTCACAAAAAATCATTCATGGCCATATTCCGCAATCATATATACCTCCAGGCGTGGGGAGGGAGCGGTGCGCAAAAAATGGTCCGCATTACTCAGCGTTATCGTGTTTTGACAAGCAGACAATTGATTCGTTATCACTGAGAATGTCAACCATGCTTGCAAATACTGTGTGGATTGGTACAACTCAGATTTCTCTTTCAATCAGGAATATTAAACTTCAAGAATTAGAATTGATGGATCGGGAAGTACGTGCATTTAGGAAGCTATCGAATCGAAATTCCGGAGGCATCAATCAAACACTTTACCCATCAAAGGCTGGAGAAAAAAGTAGCGCCGTGCCTCAGCTTTTAAGAGAAGGAGCGCTCCTTGTTCACAATACTCATCCGAACTCTGGAAAATCCACTCTTGTTGAAGCCGTTGCAGCTGATGTTCTGAAGTGTGATGCAGTTCATGTCATTTCGGCTCCAGCTCTATTTGCAAAGTATGGCACCAGTGCGGATGCCGCTTTGGAATCAGTTTTGCACGAGTTGGCGTTGAAGTGCGCTGTAAGAGGGGGTCCCAGAGTACCCAAAATTTGTATCGTTTTGGATCACCTCGAGACGTTTTTGCCCTCATCAAAGCAAGCTAGTAGTGGTGACCCGTACTCACCAGTTTTGAATTCGATGAGTGAGTTCAGATGTCATATCCAAAGAGTGATCAATATTCTTTGTTTAAATTGTTGTCTAATGCTAAATGCTCAAATGACATGTACAGTCGCATATTTGAATAGACTTTCATTTTCTCTGAAGACCAGAAATGAATTCCCATTTCCATCCAATAACCCTCTTTATAATGCTTCCTATCCTGGTCGGCTGTCGCCTGGGTTTACGTTGCCTCTAGGCATTTGCCTTGTTGGCGTGATGACTTGTTCTGAAGTAAGTGGAAATCGTACATTTCAATATGGACTTGAAGCCCTCGGAGGAGGGCGTTTCCGTGTTCCTCTTCCGTCAGCAATGACAAGACAATCAGCTTTCAGACACGCCCTTGAGGTGTGTGGAGTCGAGTTGACAAATGATGCAAAGAAAGCACTACCTGAAATTTGCGCGACAATAACCTGGGCTGGTGGCTCGTTTTTGCAATGCGCAAAGAAATTACGCTCTCAACTTACAGGAACGGCTTCTCGTGTGGCGTCGGAGCACGATTTGAAAAGAGCTATGATACAAGGACGCAACCAATCCAAAGGTTGTATTTCATCGTACACAGCTGACTTTCCTTCTCTTCTGAGAACATCAAAAGAGGTTAGTTTTTCATCAGTGGGTGGAAATCTTGAGGCAAAGCTTGCTTTGGATGATGCGCTCGCTCTATCTCCGAGAAGGCAGAAGATACTTAATACGTTTGGACTGAAGTTGCCGACAGGAATTCTGCTATATGGACCTCCTGGGACAGGGAAGACTCTCCTTGCACGTGCCGTAGCACAGTCATTGTATCAACAAGATCGCATGGATATTGGAGAGGCTGGAGGGGCATTTATATCATTAAAAGCGAGTGATATAGTGCGACCTGAAGTTGGAAACAGCGAAAAGTTGATTGTATCTGCATTTGAAACTGCCCGACAAAACGCGCCTTCCGTCATTTTTATAGATGAGTTTCAGGTGCGTTGCGATGATTATAGCCAACTTTACTCCAGAAACTAGTGTATAATTCACCATTTGTTTTTGCAATCATTCACAGGCTTTATTCGGTGATAGAGATGGAGGAGGCTTCATACTGGGGCAATTGTCGAGTACGTTGCTCCAATGCATGGATGATATAGCTCGTTGGAGCGAGCCACCGAATGACGAAATGGTAAAACCCGCATCTGCTAAAAACGGTCGAATCGTCGTTCTGGGGGCCACAAATGCACCATGGATGATTGATAAAGCATTTCTTAGGCCTGGTAGGCTTGATCGTGCTGTTCATGTAGGACTCCCCAATGTTAATGATAGTGAAGAGATTCTTCGTGTTCATGTTAGCCGCATGAAGTTAGCACCACATTCACCTGCTGATGAAATCTGCAAGTCAATGTCAGAACTTTGTCTTGGTTACAGTGGTGCAGATCTTGCCGCTCTTTGCCGCTCGGCAGCGATTCGGTCTCTGTCGAGCGGCAACGGGGCAGTAGAAAAAAAGCATTTTATAGACGCGCGGATGCATGATGCTGTGCGCAGCAGCAATGAGACTCTTGTGAAGCGGATCTCCTCCTGGCAGCCATGAATTTTCGTGTTTAAAGTTTCAAGAGTTCAACCTGGTACAACTGAGTGTGAGAACAATCCACAAATCGTGTGTGATGGAAGGGAAGAGCAGGTATTGCCATTGCTGACCGGTGTGGTTGCATGCTGCTATGCAGATTATTCCATATCTTGTTTATTACCACGAAGAGGCAAAGCAAACGTAAATACAATCACACCTCTTACAGTAGTTAAGTTGTATTTCTACTGACGTTTGGTAACCAGCTAGTGACGGCGTCGTCATCGTAACGACCGTAGAGTGACGGCGGTGCCAGCAATAACATCGACACAGAAAAGAAATGTCGTCTACGACGCGACTTTGTAATACGCCGGACGAATAGCCAAGGTGCGCCACCCAGCCATGTTTGATTTCTTCTCTTTCAGCGTTGTAAAAGAAGCGACGCGACTTTGCTGCAGGGATATTGTCTCAGTTGTTGTGGTATGAAATTGAATCAAGGCATCACAGTCACTGATCGGTTTAGGGAATATGTCGAACTTTGCGTGACTTTTGATTGTTGCCCCAGACAATTTGACAATGATTTCGATCGTCCCCTGATTCACTTTACCGGAAGAGGAGTGATGAGGTACTACCTCCACTTCATCTCCACCAAAAAGATCACGAACAATGAAATAGGCGTCCCCTCCTGCACCCGTCCTACTCGCTGCAACTAAGAGACGAATCGCCAAAGCATCGACAAGACCTACATCAACTTTGCTAGTGAGACTGGCATCGGACTCCCCGCCGGATAAATCACCCTCAAGTTCGAGGCCAAAATCACTCGCGTAATTGGATGCTCGCCTCCTGCTCTTTTTCTTTGACATGCGCGGACTCGAAGATAATTCCAATTGGTTAGAGTGGAGAATTCGGCCGAGATGCTCAGCAAGTTCCATGTGGCTATGGGCTTGTGGCAAAATATGTCCATTCACTGTAATAACTTCCCGTCGCAAGTCACGTAGAGCTTGTTTGACCAAAGCAGGATCGCTTATGTACTGCTTCATTGCCATTTCCCCACCACCGGCCATACCGAACACGCCCTCCTTCCAAGGTGGAGGAAGCGCAATATTGTCTAAGCTCGCACGTTCGCGACGGCATTCATCTAGAATGTGTCCCACTGAGTGAAACACTGCAGTTTTAAAGTGATGACGAAGACCGTCATCGAGAACCCCCTTCAGCATGCGTTCCAGCTCACTTTTCGACACGAGTGATTCCCAATCATTTTGGAGATACTCAAAATATTTGGTCAGCAATGGTACGAGATGAGTCCCAGCCGAGTTGTCCGGTGAAGATAAAAAGGCAAGCGAGGCGAATGAGACCTTGTGCTCATATTCGGATGCCAGTCCTGGACGAAGAGATGCAAATGATGGATATATATTCATTGGAAATTAGCAAAAAAGTGAAATGCCATCGGCTATACAATATTGAGCGAGGCCTTACTATCCACAGTCGTCCTCAACTCCGGGCACCAAACTTCCACTGCGAGTACCTCCAACGTTGCCGTCAAAACTAGGGTCATCAATGTGGTGTGCACATTCCTGACGCAATCCACATTGCGAAGGTAAGTCTGCACAATCAGTCCGATACGAGCGCGAATCTGCTTTTTTGGTTCGTGCTGGATGACGCATTCCTCCATGGGACCGGAGGTGTTGGCGTCCGACAAGGAGCGGATCCTTCGGAGGCTGGATTTCGAGAGAATTCCAACGAGTAATAATATAAGATCGGATAGCTGAGCCGCATCGCTACGGCGCGTCAATACAGTGGGTAAAACGGGTATTCGAATCGAACAGCACTCACGTCCGACAATACACCTCGAGCCTCAGGAGCAAATCTCCCAGATCGATCTGTCTAAAACTCCTGGGCTTAGTGGACGAGCTCGTCCTCTTTTCCTTCTTGCCGTCGCCCAACCCCCCGACGTCTATGCCTTTCCCACCGTCCTCCACCGCCACCGCGACGCCCTCGATGATCTTTCCGCTACCGCCCTTCGTAATCGGATGGTCCTCCTCCCGAAGCGCCGCGGCACAGCTGGCGAGGAAGGCCTCCATCCGAGCGGCGCTCCGTCGAGTGAGCGCCTCCGGCCCACCGTCTTTGATCTCGGCATCGTCATCGTTGAATAGCCCCTCGAGTTCATCCTCGACGCCGTCGCCGATTTTCACGTCGCCGTATAAGATGCGTCTGGTTACGACGTGAAGCGGATGGCGAAGCCTCGACGCGACGTTTGAAGCGTGCTGCGCGTAGGGGTCGATGGTGCTGAAATACCACGATGCAATAAATTTGGAATAAAACCTGGCCTCCATGGCGGCGGTGGCGTTCAGGACCGTCGGGTTGGTGGTAGCCGTCGCGGCGACGGCTGTGGGAGAGATGCTTACTGATGGTGCCATGCGAAGAAGAAAAGAGAAACGAGGTACTATGATATTATGTTGTATCGTATTACTTGTGTGATTGTGTTCTTTAAGTACACTTTTTAGAGTGTGCTCGTTGATTTTTAGCGTCGAGTGTTTTCTTTTTTTTTTAAGCGAGGTGGCGGGGCGGGCGAAACACGGTGACTAATCTGTTTTATTACACTGTTGGAAAGGAATGATACGTGAAGGGGGGAGCTAAAATAGCCTTTCTTTCCTCAAATCTTTCGCAGAACAACACCACTCTTGACTCTCTCTACCCCGGCCCGCCAACATATGGCGACGACCGATTGATATGATATTCAATGCCTAGAACAAAGACCAGCACTTCATCGCGGGCTGCAGACGCATGTGCACTGGTCCCTACTGAGTCGCCAGTCTTTGGGGTCAATATCGAAGTTGGAATTCTATTGGTTCAAGCCGTCAAGGCACGAAGAGCGTTTCTGTCCAAATCTTCTTCCACATTTGAAGACGACGATGCCGAGAGGGAATCGTCACGGCGAGATTTGCTTCAAAATCTCCGTGAGACCGCCGACGATAAGGATTCCGCATTCCTGAATGAATTGAGGCGCCAGGTTCAGAATAAGTCGTCTTGGTCCAAATCGGCATCATCATCGAGCAGACGCGGCGAGACCAAATCTAACCCCAACGACGCACCCGTGCGCTGTGTTGAATTTCTATTGGAGATTCTATCCGATGCATCCAACTCCTTTCATCTAAGAAGATCGGCGCTTGCATCGACGTGGCAAATCTTGGTTAGGAGCTCGGCTGCCCGGGCATACTTTGCGTGTGGTCGGCGTTTATTTAACTTTGCTCTTATGGTCGAGGGAGGAGACAACGACCAAGTCGAAGACGACGGCCGCGATGGCGGATCACATCGCGGCAGTTTGGGCTTGTCGCCGCAATCGCTCTTCCGACTGGAGGCGATCGAGCTCGTCCACGATATGGCATCTAAATTCGGCGAATTCTACACCCGATTTTGTGTCGCATCTCGTTTATTGGGGGATTCGTCCAACTCTTCAATGCATCACATCACTCGCGATGCCGCCAATAGTAGCAGTGATCCTGAAGTTGTGGGATCGACGCAACGTGACAATGTGAGAATATTGCGAGGCGAGCGGGATATTGCACTCGAATGTGGTCCAAGGGCATGTCAGTGTTTAGAGCGAATGGTAGAACGAGCGGACGAGTATTTTCGTATCTTGGTCCCAAGATTTGGAGGATTCAATGTTGAATCTATACAGAGACGGAATGAACACACGAATGGGTCTGCTGGTGCAAAAATTCTAAAGAACAGCGCTGTTACCTACGATTCAAAACTGACCTCTAGTACTGATGGAGTTGCTTCGAACAACAGTGTGGATGGTGGCATTCGCCATGATGAAGATGATGACGGCAGCTCCATCGATTGGGAAGAGGGTGACATTGAATTATCGGACAATGATACATTAAATGCAGGTTCAAATCTGTCTAATCTTTCTTTCACCAACATTAATGGCGACTATTCAATCGATGGTGATTCCTCGATGAATCATGAAGTTGCGGTGACGCAAACTCTTGAGGTGATGGAGAGGAGCGGGACTTTACTTGAGGGAACAATCGCTATCCAGGTCATAGGAAATAAATCCATTGAAACAGGATCGATTGAAACTCAAGATCGAACTTTTGTTGAGGAAGTTGCTTCGCTCAGAAAATTGCAGAATTTGGTTGACAAATTCTCCCGCCGACTTCCACGTCTCAATCGATGGATTTGGGCTCTCGGCCACGCGGATATGATGGAAGAACGAACAATAGTTGATCCAATCACGGCACGGCCTCTGGTATCACTGATGCTCCTCTCTGAGGAATATCGCGTTTTAGGAACCAAGTTGCTGCAGCGATTCATGAAGGTGAGAGAGGAGATTGAAGGTGTTTTACAATCATCATCGACGTTGGGAATCACCCTTGAGAGGTCTGAAACCAAAATGAGAGGACTTAAAAAAGAAAGCGATACCGCTCGAGTAAATGGAGTCGGCCCTGGCGCCATGGTTGGGATGAAACGACAGTGTATGTCTCCCGGATCTGAAACCATGGTGGTGCCTAGCACGAGTAAGAAACACAAAACCTCTCGATTCAATATAATTTACCAAAAGAAATGACTACTTATTGTTGAGGTTGATACAATTTATACCAACGCGGTGCTTACAAGGGTGAGATACTTAAATTAACAAAGGCCGATTTTAATTTTGGCAGAACCAATTTCATATACTATTTTGTTAGAACTATTGCACATGGTAAACATTAAAACTGTGTCTTTCAAGAATCCAAATCTATGAGGCTGACCTTGAATTGGATCAAGAAGATCCCTTGAACTCATGCTGCCAGAGAGGCAAACTGCTTCTCAAATGGTGGATGAGGGCTTTGACCATAAAAGTAAACTATTAACCAAAATTACTGCAACTACATCAATACAAAAGTAGGAGGAGTTGGTTTATGATTCCCACTAAAATTCCATCAAATCTTGGACGAGCAGATAATGATTAAAAATAGTTGTGACTAAGGATCTTGAAGTAAGAAGAATATAATTTCTTGTCACATCTTCTTCATACCAGTTATTGATAAGATGGCTACTAAGATACAAATACATTCTTGCTCTGAACCACAGAGGCAGGTAATATTGTCTCTATTTTCTTGAATGTCAAAACACAGTTCGCTGTGAGATCAACAACATTTGATTTTGATTACACTGATCAGGAGCGTCACCATCAACTTAACATTGTTCCTTCTGCCTGTCACTCCCAACTTGGAACTTGGAGTTCTTAAGATATGAGCATTATAATCAAAAGAGAATGACAAATAGCATTATGCAACATTTCACTGGCGTACATCATCAGTCTGAGCCCCCCAGTAGAAAAATCTTTTGCATCCTTATGCCCATCCACAGAAGCTGAGGAGACGCTTGTTCAAACAAATAATATACATTGGCATATCTTACTAACAGCTTAGTTTTCCCCTTAGCTTTGTCATACTGTAGTTTCATATTGAACTTTCTGCTTGCCTATTGTTCCATGACAAGTGAAAACAGTGACAAAATAAGAGTCAACCAACAAGTGCAATGGTAGCAGCATAAAAGAGGATTTAATCATCCAACCACAGCAAATGTGAGTATTCTCAAACACCTACATGATGCGTAAGAATAGGGAGACCATTCCATGCGGGTATTGAGCATAGGAGTCTCAACCAATCCACCCTTACAGCCTTAGATTGTGTGTAGCCTTCCAGTGTAACTTCGAAAATTCAGCACTAACAAATATTGTGAGTGTGGCATGTAATGGTGGATCCAAAACTGCCATCAACAGTGTCCAGCGTATGAATGATCTAAAACACCTTGTATATAGGGGCTGCACTGGAGAATTCCCATCACATAAAAAAAAACTCCCTCTTTGCTCCACGTACGCAAAAAAAAAGGGAAAAAAAGGCAAGCTGGCCACGCCAGAGGTGAAACCAGAACCCCCTC
>JALLBA010000446.1:0-20020 GCA_036939675.1 Cyclostephanos invisitatus
CGCCATTTTTCATTTGAATTCCTTTTGGTCAAAAACTGTCCATTCAAAAAATTAATGACTTGATTCCGACACTAGAATCAACGACCATTCGGAATCAAGACAGTTTTTGACCAAAAGGAATTCAAATGAAAAATGGCGGGAACGTTTCTTAACTGCGTACCCTTCGGTAGTACTAAAAGGACAGACTCTAAAAAGATTGCTTCTACTTACCTCTACGTAACCTAAAAGCTCTCTCTCGAGGTACGATACGTACGTTGAGATGCATGGCAATAGCCCACAAATTTTCGAGATGCTATCTACATAAGCCCACAAGAGTGTCAGAAGATTCGTTCCGGTTGACGCAATAATTGAGAATCGAGGAGCGGCATCGACAAGCCGTTCGTTCACCTGTTCCATTTTTCCGGAATAAATTTGGGCTATGTTTTGATTAGGTATATCACAAACTTTGCCCTCTTTGTTCATCAAAGTTCGACTTTTTTTGCTGATTCTCTGCATTAGACGGTAGAGGACGAGTACCCCGAGAATACTGACTGGACTCCAAACGGGCATAATTTCATCATTAGCTGCGCGCTCAGAGTTAAAGGAGTAAGAGAAAAACTACTATACGATGGGGTCCAAGATGCTTTCAGCTGCCGGTGCGAGGAATATCCGAGCGGTAAAGAAGAGGGAAAAGCCTGCGCAGAACACAATCGACGATCGGGTGGGGCGTGAGGATGAAGAACTGACGGTGAATCACTCAAATAGGTCAAATGCTCAACTCCTCAATAGTAAGCGCCGAAGTCGTACTTCCGGTCTTCTTCCATCTGCCAGCGCAAGGAGGATTCGAGGCGGCATAGGTGAAATGAAAGATAAGAGCAGAAGCAGTGTTGAAGCGATTAAGCAAAAGAGCAGGAGCGGCGTAGACACCATCAAGAAGAAGGGGAGAAGCGGTGTAGATTTGATGAGGGAGACGGGTTCCAGCATTGTTGCCAAAACACCCAGCGTCCGAGTATTGAAGAAAAAGGATACATCAGCTCTTCCGTCTCGTTCCTTGTTCCAACACAAGCCGAGGACGTGGTTTGGGGGCAAGGTCGACAAGGGAGACAAGGTCAAAGAAGACTGGAGGAACTCGCGACCCTCTCCCAACAGTTTCAAGCGGTCGCCGACCCTTGAAAGCATTAAACAATGAAGATGTCGTCGAAAAAGGGGTCGCGGCACCCCGGTAGATGAGGAGCGGAGGCACGTTGTGAGATCTCGCAGCGCCCATCACGTGGTGCCTCACGTACAGTTATGTTTCGGTAAAGACCTTGCATGACCTCCCCTTCCGACCTTTGAGAAACGATGATTGTTGAGGCGGGGTCTCGTTTCATTTGATGTGAAATTTCATGGTGCTGTGAATCAAAATGGCCATGGTAAATATGGATCTCATCGGATTAATGATGAATACACGGAAAATCATACAGCCATAGATCTAATTCGTTGAAGCATGTATCGTATCTCGTCTGTTAAATGATAATATATATTCTGAGCAGCTATGAAGGTACAATAGTCATGCTCATGATTGAAACACGATACCTCCGAATCGACTACTCTTAAGGGGTGTGGCAGTTTTTCTGAACCTTGGCTTTGCGGTCTTCGCCGGTGAGCTTGAGGAGACTACTCCTTCCTTGCTCCTACGCTTTCCTGAAGGTATCTCGTCTAAATTGCTCGATGAAACTCGAGGCATTCGGTCAAATTTAGCATTACATTGATCCAATCGTCTCCCCCCCCCCCCCCCCCCCCCCCCCCCCCCCCCCCCCCCCCCCCCCCCCCAAAACTCGAGGCATTCGGTCAAATTTAGCATTACCTTGACCCAATCGTCTCCCCCCCCCCCCCTCCCCCGTCCCTCCTCCCCCCAAACCTACCTTTACCTCCTCACCGGTTCATCCGACCCCTCGGGATCCACCCCAATCGAATGCGTCCAATACGACGACGATGCGGCCATTTGGCTCGCGTTCTCCTCACCCGACGATTCTTCGTGCCCGCCCTCCGCAACGACTATCGATCTCGACCCCCCCTCCGCCGGCCTCGACGACGACGACGATTTACCCGAAAGCGCCCCGGGCGGCACCTCCCCGACGTCCACGGGCCGTAGGACCTGATCCAAGACGAAGTATCTCGGCTCCAGGTCGAGTTGCTGCGCCAGTGCCGAACCGGCGGGCGGGACGTACTGCATCTGGGTCGACGATCCCGCATGAGACGCGAGCGTCGGCGCTACCCCCCCCCGAATTCCGATATTCGGCGACATCGACGGGTCGACGGGCCTCGTCGCCGCACGCGACGCGCGCGAACGGGCGACGATGGCCTCGATGAGGAAGACGTATCCCACGATGAATCCGATCGCCAATATCATGCCGGCGAGGATGCAGGGGGTGGAATTTCGGGCGCACCGCGGATCGCGCGATCGCTTCGTCGATGACGACGTCGCGGATGGAGACGACGAATCGTACGAAACGAGACTCCTCGATTCGGCGTCATCGACGACGTACGATCCCTCGTCCTCCGTATCGTCGTACTCGTCCACCGCCCCGTCCTCGTTGTTATCGTCATCGTCGTCCCCGTAGAATGCCACGTCCGGCCGACGCTGTTGCTGCTGCGGATACCGCCCGACGCCATATGGATATCCGCTGTCGTACGGCGAGTACGACGATGGAGCGTACGTCGCGTACGTCGGACTAAGGCCGGCTCCTCCTCCGCCCCCCCCGCCGTAGCAGTGCGCGGGCGGGGGCGGCATGCGGGACATCGTCCCCATCCCCGCCCCTCCCATCATGACACCCTCGTGGACGTGATATACCGTCGACGATCCGTCGGGATTGCGAGAACGCATCGTGCGATACGACGGCGACGCGTCGTCGTCGTGGGCGGCGGCGGAGCCCTGCGAGGTCGGGGATCTTTGACGTACCGGCATGGATCGTATATATCTGTTCTCCCACTCCGAGTCTACTGTTCCTCCCCGAGTAATGCGATTACCTATAATATTCTGGTGGTATGTTGTGCGTTTGCGTTGCCGATGAATGTGTCACACTAAGACTATGGCACGACGCAATGACCCACCGATACAACTTCGATGTTGTTACTTGTTTCGATTTTATTTTGTGATGGAAGAGACTTCCTTGTGGACCAGCAATAACAAATATATATTTTGTTGGCGGCAGATCGATTTCGACAGCAACGGCATGAAAAAAAATGACAAACCCCCTGTGTGCCAGAAAAGGGATCAGAATTTCCTCATTCATACTGGATTGACACGTTCTGTATGCACTCGGAAATCACCTCGCTCGCAGCGGCTCTCATTCGATTGTTTTGTCATCGCAATGTAGGAATTTGTAGAATCGTCTTGAAGTATTTTGTTGGGGCATTCAGATATTTCTCGTCGTCTCCCACCGTCGTCTCCTCTCATCATTTTGGCAAACAACAACTTCATCGGAAACAAACACCCCCCGCCGGTCGCGCATATCAGCCCCCCCCGCCCCCCCCCGCGCCGCGCCGCCCTCCTCCATCCCCTCTCGCTCCTCGCCCCACGGCCGGGGCGCGATCTACCCACCCCCCCCACCCAAGATATCAATGTATATACGAAAGCGCAACCGAACGTCCCACTCTCCCATGATGACGACGACGACGATAACGCGAATCGGCGTCTCGAATACCACGAGCCTTGTCGACGAGGAATGCGATTCGTCCGATAATGGCGAGGAGGGCGAGTCGTCTATGCGCGATGATGCGATGGTGACGATGCCGGTGGGTGGTGACGACGAACGGCGCGTCGATCGTACTCCATCGTCCACGTCCGCCGCACATGCCTCCCGCCATCGTCGTTCGAGTCCGCCCCGACGTCGTCGCGCGTCGTTCGCGTCCTCCTCCCATATCGCTCCCGCCAACGGCAACCCCCTTTCCCATCCGTCGTCGAATGCCGCGTCGATCACGCCGTTGCATCACGTGCCGTACGTGCACGGCGGATACGCGGCCGCGGCGCCGTTGTTCGTGAACGATGCGAAATTCGCGAGCGTATTGCGCAGGTTACTCCCCGGAGCGTACGACGAGTTGGGGTGCCTGTTGCGGGGTAGCTGTCTCGGGGGGAAGGCGGACGGCGGCGGCGGGGGGGGCGGCGATGGCAAGGGGAAAGGCGGGAGCGGGGGGATCAAGGGAAGGGGAACGGGCGTGAATGCAAGGTTCGTGGACGACGACGACGACGACGACGACGGCGTGGCGTCCCTCGCATCGACCACGCCGTCCTCGTCGTCTTCATCGGGTACGATCGTCGCGGCCGATGCCACGAGGGCACCGCCGTCCCATCATCGTCCGTCGTCGTCGAAATCCGACGACGTGATACTGCGCGATCCCGTCAAGATAATGAAGTGGGCGGAGAACAATCCGGTGGTGTCGGCGTTCGGGATGTGGAATTCCGATTCCGGCAGGAGGACGATGAATCTGACTCGGAACATACGGTTGCAGCGCAGGAGGGGTAGGATCATGAGACGGCATAATCGCGACGACGACGACGACGACGACGACGACGACGACGACGAGAACGACGACGTCGAGATGGACGACCGACATGCCGAATCGGTCATCACCATAGGCTCCGGGAATTTCGGTTGCCGCAACGACCGCTCGCGTGCCGACGATCGTCGTTTGCGCATGCGCGATCATCGCGTCCGCCGTCGCGATGGGCCGACGTCGTCGTTCTCGTCGCGCAACGACGGCGTCGCGACGGCGGATGTCGCATCGCACGACATCGTGGACCGATGCGCGTCGCTGCCATCGTCGCTGTCACCGTCGATGGCGGCGGCATCGCCCCGCCGCGACTTCCGACCGACGTACGGCAAGCCGGCGTTGGAGTGGGACCTATTCCTCGATCCGGTACTCGTTCGTCGCGTCGATGCCGCCCTCGGCATCGCGGACGATCTGGACGTGAAAGTGAGGAGGGCGAGGATGAAACGGGAGAGGAGGAGGGCGGCGTCCGCATCGTCGCCCAAATTCGCGTGCGTCGACGAGGACGACGACGACGATTTCGACCTGTCCCAATCGCACACGGCGGCGAACGTCGAGGTGGATCGGCTCGTATCGCAGTTGATACGGCGTACCGTCATCGCCCACGGTTCCATGTCCCAACTCGTGCTGGAGGCTATGGGCGTCGCACAGCAGTACAACTATCGTACCGTGGTGAAATCCTCCAGGGATGGAAGGACGGGTGGCGGACGCGCGGCGAGGGGGCCGTTGACGCCGTCGAGGTACTCGTCGAGCACGAGCCGTTCTTGGGACGAAGAGGAAGAACGCCGCGACTTCGAGGCGTTGTTGGACCCGACAAAGCTCGTGAGGGGCAAGGACGGGGGGGATTGTGGAGGTGGCGGGAGGTCAACCGTCAACAGGGGGGGGGCACGTGGGAGGTCGGCGGGGGGGAGCAGGGGAATGTTCATCGAAACCTGGCTGCACGTCTTCGCTCGCGCGTTGTCGTTGCTCGTCAAGAGCAGCAACGAAGGCGACGGCGTCGTCGCCGCCCCGACCGACAGGGCGAACTCCGGTGACGGTCGAGACCTGCGACTGCTCGTGGTCGAGAATCGACCGGCGGATATCGGACAAAGGGTTTTGAGCGGGCTGCTCGAGAAGATCTTCCTGAGGAGGGACAGCAGCGTATACTCTCAACGTCTCTGCAAATTCCCGCCCAAGGCATTGGCCGACGAACGCGACGAGTGCCGTGTCGGCGATATTAACAATCTCGACGAGGAAGCGACGGACTTTTGCAACGATGATTCCGAGCTCCTAACGAACGACGACATGTTCTCGCCCGCTCCATCGCCGACTGCCTCTTCCGCGTTCGGGAATATGTGCGGCGTGTCCCTGTGTTTCGGAGGCTGCGGTGACACCGGTGGCGGGGGCTCCTCTAAGTCCACCTTCCCGACGAACCCGCACGCGTCCCATAAAATGGCGCAGGACATCGAACGCATATCAACGGTGTTGGGCGAGCCCCTGCGACTGGTCCTCGACCTAAAGTCGAGACGGGTACCGCCACGGGTATGGTGCAGACTCATCGATTCGTTGCGCACTCGGGGTCTCGTGATTGAGGGGATCGGAAGCTTTGACATGGACGAATCGCGCTTGATTGGTAGGGGGTGTTCATGTCCCCTGAATCCCATCCTCTTCTTCCATTCTGTGGGTGATCTGCAGAGGGCTTGTCATGCCAACGAGGTGACCGCTTTTGATTCTGAGCCGATGTCAATGTTTCGCCCGCACTGAATCCTCACCACAACCACCACCAACCCGCCGTTTAAAACAAACGACACTTTTTTTCTAACTAAACCATCATACAGGTTAAACGAGGAGACATCGCCTACTTCAATGGGGGTAGTCTCATGTGGAAGCGGTCGAGCATCATGGAAGCCGCCGAGCGCGGGTGCTGTGGTCCGAATGAAACCGAAACCAATGCCACTTTCGCTGTGTCTTCTGACCACAGATCTCCCAAGGCAGCGGGTGGCGGCGGCGCCTACTCCTTCCAGCCCTATGCCTATCCGAGATCGGCATTAAGTGATTGGGAAAGAGTAATGTGCAAGGCGACGCTGGAAGACTATCGTCGTCACTTTGATCTCAAAATTGGTGTATATGTACAAGGTTTGTACCGTGTGTATCTTTTGCAAAATCGATTTACTCATATCATTCGAAACACTTATCGCATTGTCGTTTTTCCGCACTTTATCATCCTCTACACGCGACAGAATTTTCCATCAGCCCGGAGGCGCTCGATGCCTTATCTGTATTCATCAACAAACATGGCGATTTATACGACCAGGGTCTAGCGTTTGGCGGCGTCAACGGCGCAGCAGTCAAGAATATACACGGTGATGGATACTGGAATCAGCGATACATGGGTCGCTCGTGGGATTTCGATGCCAGGCCATCGAAGGAAATGACGCCTTTGAAACCCGAGGATCATCATTTGGTCCAGAAGGCCATACAAGCTGGAGCTTGGGGCCAGGTTGGGACGATTTATGAGGTAACAAATGAAATGTCTGGGGCATTGACTGTGCCGCCACCGCCTGAACCTTGCAATGTTGTTAACGACTGGGCGTGACGTGATGATGTCTTTTGGCAGCGTTGACTGCTTTAGATTGTCGGATCTTCCTGTTATGGCTCTCGCTGTCGGGAAGGAGCGTCGGGGCATTTGGACAAAGCTTAGATTCCGGTTGCTGCACGGCAAGGATCCACGTGTGGCGATGTCTGCCTCAACGTACCAACATGATATATAACAACATACACATTTTCTCTACCTTAAGCTTCTATCCACGGCCATCAGTTGACCAACAAAATGATGGTGATTAATTTCTAGAGACCAGAGACCACGCCAGCCTACACGAATGCATCTAATGGTCGTGTTGATGTTTTGACATCCCACACGGGCAGCTGAATATTGGAGCTTAATTGAATTAGCCAGGCTACATTATAGTAATTTCAACTTGACTTTGCGAGTGAGTGAGCGCCAGTTCGAACAATATCAATCATCAATCAATTAAACAACAGAACTTTTGTTGGTCTGGATGTAGGTGGCACCGTAGGGAACTTCGTCGGCCTCGACGAAGGTGGCAGCGTAGGGAATTTAGTTGGCCTCGACGTAGGGGGCACTGTAGGGAACTTCGTCGGCCTCGACGTGGGAGGACTCGTTGGAGTCCGCGTTGGCCTCGTCGTGCTGGGTTTTGATGTTACAGGACTGCGTGTGGGCTTGTTCGTGGGAGAGGCGGTGACCACGCCGCAAGTGCCTATCTTATCATGCTCCGGAAAGAAAGGGCACCATAACGAGGTGTCCGGAAGCCTGGCTAGATCGCAATCTTCCGCGTATACTTGCTCCGCCTGGCGAGGATGATGATGGTTACTCAAGCATTTGCCGGAATTCCCCATCAAAGGGAGAAGCTCCATCGCTTGTCCGACCGGTCTAGCGCCCCAAATCCGTTGTTCCCGTAGCGAAGAATCACACTCTCGTAACTCAATTGAGCCCGTCCCACCCGGCAGCACCACTTGGATGCAAAGATTGGTTCCCGCGACCTGTATCTGATCTCCGTCCAATCCGAGTTGGGGTACATCATTGAACAGAAATTTGAAGGAGGCGATTTCAGCCAACTTCGACGGCCCAAGTCGAGCAGGATCACAACCCGTGAGAGCGAGATGCATGTTCGATGAGCAAGATGTATATGGTTCGATGTCACACCCCTTCAGCCCATGATATTCATTCTGCAAATCACATTTTGCACAAGCGAGGCAAAACCACCCTTCGTCGGGCACCTCTTGCCACATATAACCTGGTTGCCAATGCATCCGAATGCGGAATGTTCCCTTGGAGGATTCGTCGGTGGGGTTTGAGGATATTGTGGGTGTTGCGGTTGGAACGTTCGTCGCATTCGTCATGTTGGTCAGTAGAGATCTTGTGGAGGGAAATTCAGATACGTTGGTGGGGAAAATTCTCTTCGTTACGGTGGGGTATTCTGTCGGCTCCAGGGACGACGGCGCTCCTGATCCGTTTGTCGGGATGTTGCTCTCGGTTGCGGTGGGGTAGTCGGTCGACTCCAGGGACGTCGGCACTCCTGGTGCGTCGGTGGGGGGCATGATCTTCGTTGCAGTGGGATATTCGGTCGGCTCCAAGTTCACCGGCACTCCCGGTACGTTGGTGGGGGGATCGCTCTTGGTTGCGGTGGGGTAGTCGATCGGCTCCAGAGACGCTTGCACTCCCGGTACGTTGGTGGGGAGATCGCTTTCGGTACCACCTGGATTTTCTGTTCCTGTGAACTTCGGGTTCGGGCTGGCGGATGACTGAAGAGAGGGTGGTGAAGGTGAAGATAATTCGGATATACTCGGAGTTGATGCGATTGACGGAGAGACGCTTCGTGCTGTTGTAGACGTTGGCCTCAGTGAATGAATCGCTCCATTTCGAAGAACTTGGGGTGAGGATTGTCCACTCCCTACGCCGCCATTCAATGCGAACCGATCGAATCCGCCAGAGGCAGCGAACACGCCGACCGTAGTTAGAGCAGCTACAGCGGCGCCGCCGCCGACCAGAGCAGCGGCGATCTTACGGCGACAAATTGATTCGGAAGTCGACGCTCGAATCATGTTGCTTATGCTCTCTTTCTACCAATTTGTGAGCTTGTGCGGGCGGATTGGAGAGATCGAGATACAATGCATGTATTTATTCGCGCAGGCGAGTCTCGCAAGACTGGAAGTTTTCAGTCTTTCTGCACGTTTTTTTTATCGCAGTTTCTTTTCCCTGATTTCCTGCGACAGATAATTTTGTCGATGTTGCCTGGTTCTCCTCTCCCAATTGCAGAAATGGGCGGCCTTCGAAAAATCGTCGACACCGCATAGCGTCATAACAACTCGGACAGAGTGAACCCACACCATATAAACGCAGTCGTTGCCGACGAAACCCATGGATTATCGCCACCCGTCGACCAGAGCAGCGGCGATCTTACGGCGACGAATGGCTTCGGAGATGGAAAAAAAAAACGGCTCGAAACGCTCGTGATGGCGGAAACCGAAGTATCAACTCGGATATCCATGCCGCTGGAGCCTACGATTTCAGGTCAGGAAGCATGACGGTAAAATGATTTCCCAAACCAGCAAGATGCTAGGGAAATAAGAGGCAAGGAACCTAAACTATGCCTGATCCTCGCGAAGAAATATAATGAGGCGAATCCCCTCAATCGAGTATTTGTATCGCGAGTCACGGAGGAACACTTCGATTATTTTGTGAAGTTGACGACCCTGATTCTATCGGTCTTCTACCCGCAAGATGTCGACGAGGCCGAGACTTTATGCTCCAAGCATGTCGGCAATGAAGGCGAACTATTCGGCAAGCTGTCGTCGAATTTTTGCGCCGTAAATCCTCTGACAATAGACCGTCCTGACAAAGCACTTTCGATTCAAATCGATTACAAATCGATTCTCATTGCATTCTTCTTGAAGCACGACGCAGAACAGGCGGCTGAAGTCGAAGAAATCCTGAACAAATGCGTTGGAAAAGAGGCTATCCTGTTCTCGGTGCTTGCTGCCAAACACGGCACCTCGAACGCTCTAAACGCCGTGTTCCGAGAAAGGTTGACCATCGTGCAGCCGACGGACCATTTATCCTTGCTTAAGCTATACTTATCGGTTTTTCATCCGTCCATCCTAGCCGACGCTAAATCTATGATGAAAGAACGCAAGGGGGCGGAGAGCGAGTTTTTCTCTCGACTTTCGGCCACGTTTCGTGCGTGCAATCCTTTGGTCTGCGGCGACATCGGCAAAGGTTCGTTGGAATCGATTCAAGAGAATGTTTGCCTCAGTCCCATGCTAAGCAAAACGAGCCCTTCCGTCAATCCCAAGAGAGAGCAAACAAATCACTCTCATAGCCCGGCCGTCACTCCTTTTTAGGTGTGTTGATTTGTATGTACTCCTAATTGGAAAAATATACCACGAGGTACGTCATTCAGGAATTGGATTGAGGCTGGCCCTCTTTCTTTAGCCATTAAATATATAAACAGTTTGTGCCCCACTGCATGTACCATACTTTCTGGCGGCTTTTCCAGCAACGTGGTTACCAACATTTATTTGCCAACATGAGAATGTTAGCATCGTGCACCAATTGACGGCACTGGTGGATTAGCTGTTTCGAGCAAAATGAGACGGTGATGGGTCACGGAAGTACCATCCACTCCTCTAAAATATCCAGGCCTCCCTCCCTATAGCTCTCTTTCCTTCATCTTGCAATGATCCCATGATATGTTCGCGCATGGTATATGAAATCAGAGCATAGTATCGTATCTACCATTCACAACGATATCCGTACTTTACTACACATTGTCCTGTTCATAGGGGTAATGGCCACAGGAACAGAATTATTTTTTCGCCGGCTGGTCAAGAGGTCTTCGCGATTTGATTGTGTCGCGCCTGCGTCGTTGACCCGTCGCCAGCGTCATGGTGAGAGCTCTAGAGAGCGACGGCAGGAGGGTGCTCAACATCTGCCTACGTAGGATCCAGTTTTTTTTGAGACGGCTCTAAGAGGAAAGCCACTTCTTTTTGCCTTGAACGGCCCACAATTCACGAAGGTAGTGTGTGACAAGCCCTCGCGATTGATACACACGACCACGACCGATATTATGAACCTGTCGACCATTCTCTGGGCAATGGGACGGTGGTAAAGCAAGGTCTGTTGGTAGTTTGGCTCTTTGATAATTTATCATATCTTTGTCCTTCCCCAAGTTGTTGGTCTCACCAATTAGCATCACTGCCGTTCATACTCGTACCCCGTGCTCGCACCCGTCTTCTTCATCCAAACGTTAAACACAACTTATCGGATCCATGTGCCGATTGAACGAACTGTCCATCAAATCCCAACCCGCCAGCAGTGGTGGAATCAAAGACATTATGTCCTCGTCGGCCAAAGTAAAGCCCGCCTTCGAGGGCGCCGCCTTCGACAGAGATGGTAACTGCCTCAAGCATAGTAAGATCCGGCTCGCCGAGCCGGTGAAGCAGGATGGGAAGCTTATGTATAAGGAGGTCAAGATGGTGAGTTCGAGTTCCGCCGTCTCTCGTCGTTTGCTATTTGGTTGTTTGTGTTTTTCTTCTCCTTCTATTACTTCTCTCGTGATCGTTGGTCCCTCGTGATCGTTGCACTGACCTGACCCCGCACACTTCGCGCTCCCATCGTCTGCCCAACCATCTTCAGAACTGCCACAAGTGCGCCGCCGAGCACCACAAGTCCCGTCGCGTCACCTCCCTCGGCGGCGCCGGTAAGGTAAAGCGCGGACGCACGGTCCACGGCATGTCCAACCCCCTGCGCAACCCGATCAAGTCCGGTCGTCACATGGACAAGGAATTCAGCACCCCATTCGACGAGAGTGGCAGGTGTCATCACCATCCCAACGTCCAGATGGCGGCCAAGAAGTTGGGGGGAGGGTGGAAGATCCTGCACGAGGGATGTCCCAGGTGCATCGAGGCCAAGTACGAGGAGGACTGCGAGAGCCTGGGTGGGAACAGTCGTGGCACGAGCAGGAGCAGGTCCAAGTCGAGGGGGAGGGGGGGGGGGGGGGGCGACGACTCGGAGTCCGTCTCGTCTAAGTCAACGAGGCAATCAGTTGAGACTAGGACCAAGGCGGTTACATCCTCGGGAAAATTCGACAAGAACGGGTGCTGCACTCGTCATCCCACGATACAGGTCGCAAAGAAGAAGCTGCTGGGGGGATGGAAGGAATTCCGAGAATGTCCCAAGTGCGACGACCCCGACTACGACGACATGGCCGACAATAGGTCGATGAAGTCGTCTGGGAGCGCGCGATCGCGCAAGAGCACCAAGAGCGTCAAGTCCAACAGCTCTCGCAAAGGCGGGCGCAGGACCGACAGGTTCGGCGCCCTACCCTTCGACGAAGAGGGATACTGTCACGCTCATCCATCCGTTCGCCTCGCGAAGAAGAAGGCCCTGGGTGGATGGAAAGTCCTGCACGACATCTGCCCGGATTGCGCCCACGACGCGTCGTCGAATCATGGGGGGAGCGTGCGGTCTAGGTCGAGCAAGCGGTCAGGCACGGGTCGCGTCTTCGACGATTCCGGGTCCGAGACTAGCTCAAGGAAGAGCGGGATTTCGTCCGGTAGTCGGAAGAAAAAGATACGTGTCAAGGACATGAGGTACCGCGACGAGAACCATAGGGAGGGACGGTACTCGGGGGACGTCAACGAGGATCACCAGCCCCACGGTCAGGGTAAGATGAAGTACAAGGACGGCGGCGTCTTCGAGGGGGTGTGGGTCGATGGGAGTCAGGCCCACGGCAAGTCCTCGAAGGGCGGCTCGTCCAAATCGACCGGCAAGGCGGCGTTCAAGGATGGGAAATCCGGAAAATCGTCAGATTGGGCGAGCAAGGATAGTAAGTCCGGCGGCGGTGGGAAGTTGACAGCGACGACGATGACCGTTCGCAAGATGAAGTGGATGGACTACTTTGGCGATCCAGGTGTGTACACTGGCGAGGTTGACTCGTCTAACATGCCGAACGGTAAGGGGACAATGAAGTATGATCACGGTCTTATCCAGGATGGAATGTGGTCAAGGGGGCAATTCGTGGAGGGGAGCGACACAAATCTGAATTTGGCTGTTGACGACGCAACGAAAAAGATGGCCGTGAGGAGGTCGTCCAAATCGAAGGAAGGGGGTGGCGAGAGGAGCAGCAAAAAGCCCTTGTCCTCCTCGAGGGATGCATCTGGCAAGAAGATGGATCCTTGAAGAGGAGAACAATCAACGTGCCATGACATTGTATTGATGATGATCAATGCCATCGGGGGGGTTACGTGATCCATAAAATCGCACGGATGATAATAGAGACAATGAATATTGATGTTCGGATTTTCCTTGCATGAGGGCATTGGTGAATTTGATTTTGATAGAGTAATTATTTAGAAATACGTGACGAGGTATTGTTCATCATTCATATCTAATGACTTCTGCCGAATGTGAGCCCAAAAAGCCATCCTTGCTCATATCGGTATTGGATAGTAGTGACATGATTGATGACTGCAAATAAAATCTCTCTCGTCCGATTCGCGTTAACCACTTTAATGCAGTAAAGCAGCTCAATATTAATTTGCTTCGTCTTCTTCCTCCTGGAAATCCCACAACGCATTAACCTGATTATTCACAGCCGCACAAGTGAGTGTACCGCCTAGAAGAGATGGATCGAGGTATAACAGGGCCGGCTGCCCGTTATGGAAAAGCTCATTTGCTGCAAAACACATCAATAGGCCAGCAGCATACGCGCCAGTTGCAACGTTGAAGTATGATGAATTCTTCGGTTGCAGTGATTCATCAACTTTATACATAAGCCTCTAAATATGATGAACACGACGAAAGTAAATGATGAATGACAAAACTGTGGAAAATACGAAGACTCGAAACAAAACCCGAAAGAGCGGTAAAGTACACAACAATTGCATGGACATGGTCATGACTCACCACAAATAGACCAGGAATAACGACTTCGAATAAGTGGATTGGGCGATTACTCGGGTGATATTTGGCATAAAGTACAACGTGAATCGGCAATGAAAATCTTACCGTCGCCAAGACCGAGCACCGAGAACGGATAATCCCTGGCGATGTCTGATGGTGGGGCGGTATATAAAAATTTTACAGGTGCCTCCACTTCGGATGAGAAACCATCAATGAGGCAACGCTATCGAGCTAGAGTGTCGTTCGAGAATGTAATAAAAATCATGAAAAGACTGGATAGTTACCTTTGGTGGCAACCGTCATCATTACATCTGACCCAAACACCCAAAATACGTCATAGCAGAATAAGCCGGCCAGTAATACAGCTCCAGTTTGAAACGAACCAAGTGAAATAGCACCTAATGACACCATTCCTATAGCCCACGCAATCACTGAAGTATTGAGCAAAAAAAATGAGATTGGGTGTTCGTGCAACGACCGGCATGATCAGTACAAGGAAAGCGACCAATTGGGCCAGTAGCATCATACCATTGCTGATCAAAAACTTTTGCTCCATGGCCGCCGGCGCCCAGTAAATCAGAGTGCACATGACTCCCAGGCCAAGTGTTATCAACCCATCCAAGGGCAAGGCTGGATTTTCCAAACCCATCTTTTTAGCCAACGCCGTCGGTACAGGTATCTCCGCAGCAGAGAAGTCGATGCCTGGAAAAGCATTGCGTAAAAGTGGCACACCAATATCTGTCCATCGTCCGCGTGTTGAAGACATGAGGTTAGCATAGTCTTCCCGAGTAAGATGATTTCATGGCTTGCAAACATCAATTTCGATAATGAGAGAATCCACTCACCAGAGATAGCTAAGACGCCGAATATTGTTACCATTGCAGCATACAACGAAGTTATGTCGATCCCCATCTTGAGCAGCGTATAAAGCCCCCCAATCGCCAATGAGGCACCAACAGGTGCATAAAGCGCGTTATCCCTCGATACTCTTTCCGGCCTATCGATCACCTCTTGTCTCCCGCCGAGGTAGACAGTGCAAACAGCTATACCGAAAAAATATATGATAGATTCAACGCGGTCGCTCCCAATTAGTGGAAGCAGTTGCAGCGCGAATAGAAATAGGTAACCGAATTTATCCTCCGCGACTCGTGCTTGTCTGCGGACTTCCCCCGCCTCGATTTCGGCGAGACGCTCGATCCGAAGACGTTGTTGTTTTTCAACCTCCGTCTCCACAGCTTCCATCGCTAACGACGCGTCGACTTTTTTATTTTGCGTGAATTTACCGAACAGAGATGCAAGGAAATTTTCCTCCTTTGAACCATCGAACATTTTCAGCATCACGGCGCCTCCTCCAATGGGGGGACCACGATGGCGACGACGACGGATTGCTACTGCCAAGTTAGGTCTTTTAGATATTGGGGTGAAAGCCAGCGTTGGCGTGAAATATGCGCCGATCGACGACGCGGCAAAAAAGTAGATAAGAGCAGTATTGCGCATGATCCATTCACTATTTTATTACCTCAAGTTCCGTTTTCGTTTGCAATGGTTGAGCTAGCGGACTGGGGGTTGATCCATACCATCAGTAACATAAATATTCTACGCCGGAGCTGGTAGATAAGAATCCAACAAAATGTGGTACGATACCTCTCTCCCACCCGCGCGCCCCATAAAAAAACGATATGCTTGATAGAGGTTCTAAAATGGGCACCCCTCACGGTGGTCTTCGCAAATAAAAAGAAACGATGCACTCGGCAGAGGTTCTTCTGCGTCCCGCCCCTTGCCTGGGACCTTCCTGCCCCCTGATCCCTCTCTTTATATTTGAAAACTAGACCATGACAAGAGTTAATATTCCATGGGAGTCATGTGAAGAATCTTACGGATACTTCTGAAATAAACGTTTACAAATAGTATATCTGCGGCAAAAAACATGCACGCTCGGCTGACCGAGCTTCAATGAAGGGAGTGACCTACACCTAACCCCCCTTACGTTTCTCCCTCGAAGTGAACTGTAACTTCCGCTTCTTCCTCCTCCGCTACTTCCTCCTCGGTGTAATCGAAAGTCTTTGGTTCCTTCGGCTTTTCCTCCAACGCCTCTTCCACGTCCGAGACATAAAAGGGTGACCGGGGCAGTCGATTCAAGAACATGAAGGTGTCCGCCTTCAGCACCGCCTCATCGATCCGACCAAAAACTGCCACATCCGTCTTGCATTTGTACGCGTCGGGATCGCTGATTTCTATCGTCATCATCGATGACAGTCCCGCCGCCCAGCAGAACGAGTTTACCAGCTGCCCGCCCGTGAAGTACCACTCGGTCCCATATACCGAGTGGCAATCTCTCAGCATTAGCATTCCATCCTCGCATGTCTGGGCTACCATCCCCTCATCGTCACCCTCTTCATAGTCGACGGAAATGCACATGCCTGGATTGTCGTAACTCTCGATCATGACGTAGGACCCGTCCGATCGCACCAGCCACATTTGCGTCATTTCATCGCCATGACAAACTTCGATGCTATCATCCATCTCGCTGTCCTTGTTCACGCGAGAGCTGATACATTGACCCGGGCAAGCCGATGGAAGGAGGTAGAACACCTGCCCGGTGCAGTGCGAAAGCACGACAGAAATGAAGTTTTCATCGCGATCAATCATTCAGAATCGAGTTACGCGTCTTCAACGGGAAACTTTTTGGCACGGTGTGGCAATGCATGCGGGAAGAGGGCTTTAATCCTCATGCACTCACCTCCTCGCTGGGCACCTTCTCGCTCTTGGCGCCCGTCGACATGGCTCCATTGTCATCATAGATCTTCCCGCTCTTAACCCCCCTCGTCGACGCGGTCGTATGCGTCCGGAGCGTTCGTTTTTTTCTTTCGCTGATATCATTCGACGTCGGTATCCTTCCCAAATTTTCACGAATGAATCTCCTCGTTGCCATTTCCAAAGTCTCCGTCGTCGTACTATCATCTTCGTGGCGTCGTTCCAAGCTGCCGATCGACGCCCTCGCTTCCCCGGCTGCGCCGACCGCGATGCCGGCGATGACGGAAAGTGATAAAAGATTCATCATATATCTTCGGTTGCGATTATTCAACGCGGCCTTTTGGGTATCCCTTCGATCTCCGGGACAATGTAAAATCGATGGGGTGAGTGGATTTGGAGTGAAAACTGGCAGCAAAAAATCAGACGAGTCAGTTGTTACTCAACTTGATTCAAAATTTGGACTGCATAGCACGGAACTCATACATCAAACTAACCTTCCGTTGAGGTCATTCCAAGGGGCGCGGGACGACTCCCTTCAATGCACTCGGGACTCCTTGACACTGGAGATAAATTGTTCACGTGCTCGCACTGTATTATTCCCACGTGAAGAATCTATACTGAGGTTCCAGCAGAAATCGCTCAGGATATCGCGCGATGTGCCGGTTCTCCGATGGTTCCCATAGCCATCGCCATTCGCCATAAAACATCAATCTACGCGCCGTCCAAGGGGGGGGGGACATTTCCATCGGAGCCGATTTCGTCCATCCGTTTTTCTCTTGATCTTCCCCGCCATTCCCAAAGGCCCGGTCGAGTTTTACGATAGATTGAGCGCGCCGCTGATTAAAATAACATGGTGCACGTCGGAGGACTATCCTCGATGCGATCGCATCCGCGCGGGCCGTTCCGTCGCGCGTGCGAATACGTCCCGTCGTCGTCCCGCGGCATGAGGACGCCGACGTATGGACGTGGGCTGTTTCATCATCGCATCGGAACCGGGAGGATGCTAGAACTTCTTCCGCACGATCGCGCAACGTGTCGACGTCGGCGATTGTCGGCCATGTCCTTATCGCGACCGTGTTACGTAGACAACGAACGTCGCGACGAATCCCGATGGAGAGAATTGAGGGGACCGACCCTCGACGACGTTTCGCATTTCCGATCGATGTTTTCCAAATCCGATGCGGGGGGGATGATCACGACGCTCGTCGACGACGGCGCAAATCCAAGCGACGGGGAAGCGGGGAGGGATGGACTCGATCGATACAACGTCGATTGGACGGGACAATATCGCGGTAATTCCACCCTAGTTTTGAAACCGTCGAATACCATGGAGGTTTCTTCCATATTGCGTTATTGTCACGACAATCGCATAGGCGTGGTCCCGCACGGCGGGAATACCGGACTTTGCGGCGGCGCCACCCCCATGCGAGATGAGATGATCCTATCGTTGGAAAATATGGACAACATATACGGTTTGGACGGGCATAGCGGCATACTCGTATGCGATTCGGGCGTCATACTCGAGAATTTGCATACATACGCGAACGGTATGGGACATTTGTTCCCGCTGGACATCGGATCGAAGGGGACGTGTCAGATAGGGGGTAACGTGTCGACCAACGCCGGGGGGCAGTACTTCTTTCGTTACGGCAGCCTTCATGGCAACGTGATGGGAATGGAGGTGGTACTCCCGGATGGGAGGGTACTTCGCCTGAATATGAACGGCGTCGACGACGATGATGATGATGGGACGATCGATGGGACGAATGGCATCGTCGTCCATCGCAAGGACAATACGGGATACGACCTCAAGCACATCTTCATTGGTGCCGAGGGGACCATCGGCGTGATTACCAAAGTCGCGATCGCATGTCCAGCGTTGCCAACATCGAGGAATGCCACGCTGCTGGTATGCGACTCGTACTCCGACGTTCTGGGGGTGATGGCGACGGCCAAGGCGGAGGTACGTGCATGTGTTTTTTTAAAGAGGATGTCCGGTTACTCGTCACGAGGGATGTCTCGAATACATTTTTACGCACCGCGTACTTATTAATTTTCGCCAGTTGGGTGAAATCTTGTCGGCGATGGAATTAATGGACCACAATACTCTGCGATTGGTCCAAGCGCACGGCTCTGGAGGAAATGACGGCGGCGGGTCTCGACTACTGAGCGATGTGTTACAATCGGATCCCACCAAACAAACTTCGGATCGACATTCCCAACTATACCTCCTGGTGGAAACCCAAGGTTCGAACTCGGAAGACGACGCATCCAAGATGGACAACTTCCTATCTCGGCTGCACGATGCGGGTACGATCCGAAATGGGTACCTGGCACAGGATACGAGGCAGATATCTGAGATGTGGAGCATACGCGAGTCGTGCAATCCATGCGTATCCCGGGCAGGATGCGTTCACAAATTCGACGTTTCCGTCCCGATCAAGGACTATGTGACGATCGCGCGGGGCATCGAGGGGAGGCTGTTGGCATCTATGGATCACGAGGACATCATCGTGTGCCTATGGGGTCATGTGAACGATGGGAATGCTCACATCAACATCGTCACGCCCGGTCGATTCGAGAAGGAGGCCGACGTCGAAGGGACCATCGAAACGATCGTGTTCGACGAGGTGCTCAAGCGTGGCGGATCGATATCCGCGGAACACGGCATCGGCCAGAAAAAGAATGAAGTGCTGGGAAGGCTCAAGGGTGAAAATGTCATGAACATAATGGCACAGATCAAAGCACTCTTCGATCCGCATGGCATTATGAATCCAGGGAAATACCTTCCAAAGAAGTAATAGGGCTAATTGCGTAATTATTGTGGAATGCAATGATGTCAAGTTGCACACAAGATCTTGAGTCGTTGCTGTACACAGTGCCCCTGGGCGTTGCTTTATTTCTTTTCGAACACTACCAAAATGACATGCTGATCCGATTGAAGACTCTAGTACATGTGCAACAGTCAAACAAAATTGTTGTTTGATTTAATGACTCCATGTTGAAATAATTTACCCCCGATTATTTTTTCACAATGGAGGCTCCATCCCAGCTCATGGTCCGATTTGACTGGTGGTCAGCTCAGTCTTCAACTTTAGTTCAATAAAAACATCTGAGTCCTTGTCCATAGGCAAAACTTTTGTGCTCCGAAATCATCGAATCATACACCTTTCCTGCCAGAAGAATCATATCTTTCCCGCCCTAAAAGGTATGATTGGGCGTCTGGCCAGCGCAGCAGTGTCCAGGACTCCGGTCATACCTGGACAGTCAAATTGAATCATACCCCCCCCCCCA
>JALLBA010000447.1:0-25077 GCA_036939675.1 Cyclostephanos invisitatus
CCCTCCTCGTTTTCACGTAGCTCCCTCGCGGCATCGCGTATGAACCCCCCCCCGCGGTTGAATTCGTCGACGCGCAATCCCGTCAATTTGGAACTGGCCTCGGCGGCATCGTACGCCTGTTCGAGGTCGTCCGCCGTCATGCGCGTCAGCGATCGGCGAGTCGTCGGGCGCCCCCTCCCGTCCTCCTCATCCTCGGCGATTCCACCCCGTCGCTGGAGAATGCCATCGACGTTACCTTCGTCGTATGCCGCGGACGACGATGCGGCCATGGCGGCGATGACCCTCGCGCGACGCTCGGCCATCCTGCGCGATTTCTGTGCGCGATGCTGGGCCGCCGACTGCCTGCCATCGTTCATCCCGCCGCCGCCGCCGCCGCCGCCGCCGCCGCCGCCGCCGTCGACGGGGACGCGATCGATGTCGTTATTCGTCGGTGCACTGGCCAATCCGCCGACAACGGCCACGGCAGAGGACAATAATGTCGCCATGGCCGACAGGGATATCGCCCCCTGGAACCTCATGGTCTGTGTAGTAATAGTACAATAAAATATTATATTTTATCTCGCTAAACGTAAACTCCGGCCCTCATTGATTGATGATGAAAAGATATAATAATGTGTGGGAGTGTCTCAAATACCTAGTGTCAACGATGTGTCCACTTCGAAAATTAGCCCTTTCGTGTGCAGCGCAGGCACAGTTTCCGAGGGAGGATTTTCCATGGTGGCATCAAGTTAGATTCATGAACATGTCCCGAACTTGTCAAAATCCACGTATTCCCACGCAGCCGGAAATGAAAAGAGCGATTTTCCCAAGATGCTTTCGTACGAAACACGTGACTATTTCGAGAATGCACCGGCATCGTTTTTTCACCCGCGCCGCCAAAAAATGTAACAACTAGGTGGTGCGCGGGTTTTTTTTTTCGTTCCCGTCCCCCATCCATCCCCGAATGAATTTTTTCGAGGTTCGATTTTGATCGAGAAAAAGCCACACACATTAAAACATATATCTGTTCAACGAGGAGCATGGCGTGAAGCGGCAGGCCGCCAGAGCTCTAGTGGGGTCATAAACAAAAACATATCGCGCACAGAATCAATACATCACAACGACATTCCGTCTCTCAATCAATAAGAACATACGTACGCTAAATCGAGAGTCATGCGATCGTCGTCGAGGTCGAACGCCAGGAGAAGGACGGCGGCGCATACAACGTCCTACCACCGAGCTGCCTCCTCAGCGTTGGCGCTCCTGTCGTTTTCGTCGTCATCCTCCGTCCCGTCATTCGCGTCGGCGAAGCTCGCCGATCGCGGACGATTCGACAACGCGTCGCGAGGCGGCGTCAGACGAAGGGGCGACGGCAATGACGCCCCCTCCTCCTCCCGCTCGTCGACGCGACGAAAGCAGCAGCAGCAGCAGCAGCAGCAGGCGACGACGACGTCGGTGGCGGCGGACGGTCGTTGGCATGACCGCGACGAGGAGGACGAGGAGGACGTACGACAGCTCGGCATTGGCGGCGGAGGCATCCGGGGGTCCGTCGTCGCCGCCAATGCCGCGACCGACAACGAAATGACGATGATATCGGAGGATGGCCAACCATCATTTCCATTCCATCAACAACAACAACAACATCATCGTAAGCTATCCTCGCAGCTAACGGGATGCTGCACGAACTACATTTCGTACACCGCTGAGGAAATGTGCGCATTGTACGGACAGGATTGCATAAGCGGCGAGACGCCGAGTCACGATTCGAGCGACGAGAAATGTCAGCAGGTCGGATTGAGCTTCATCGGCATATCCTTCTCGGTCAATACCGCATTGGGGAATCCGTACTCGTATCAATTGTGCGACCAGTTCCCCATGGAGAACATCATCGATCGCAAGTACGAGAATGTCATGAGCATGGACGAGGACGGTTGGTTGGTCGGGGGGGGGTACAAGAGCTTCGATCACTCCGGGAAGATGCCGTGAGTGTTGTGGACATTGTACCATATTCTGTGTAGCTGTCTTGCGCATGCCTCGCATGCCCATCGTTTCATACGCGCACGCGAACGACGACCGTGCACTATTGACCGTCATTTTTTCATTCATTCTCTCGTATCGTCGCGTGTAATATATACTTGTGATTGGACAGCTACATCGACTCGTCCCACACCGAGCTACTTCGAATCGGTAGCATCGATCCCGAATTCGGCGGAACGACCATCGAACAGGTATACGAGGCCATGAACTCGCTCAGCTTCCCCCCCTTCGCGGTATTCCCGGAATACGTCAAGGGGGGTGGGAAGCATCATTCCGGCGATAGCGCCGATAGCGCAGTCCCGAGTACGGACGTGACCTTCATAGTATCCGTCGTGGACACGTACGAGGGTGGCGAATCCTATTCCACCTACGACGAGTTCCTCGACGATCTCTTCGATGCAATGGACAAGGTCGGGGGAGGCGCGTGCATGGACGACAAGGATACCAATCCGCACGTTTCCATGGCCCGGGGGGTCAAATTCAAGAGCTCGTACCACCAGCAGCAGTACCTGTACAACGCGAATCTCGAGGTCGCAGTGTGGCAGGCCATGTACCCCAAGGGCGTCGTCATCGGCAGCAACGGATACGCAAGCTTCCCCCCCGATTCGGGCAGCAGGAATACGATGCACATCGGATACGGCAGCCTGTACTTCTTCTTCGATAGGGCGAACATTACCAAGGCCTTCCTGCCGAATAGAGACTTGACGTCCACGGAGAAGTATTACGCCACCCTATACGCCGATGGCAATCCTGAGAAATTCTACCAGAGCACGACCTCGATCGGGTTCAATTACAACAAGGGATCGGGATCGAGGGATAAGAACAATCAGGAGGTGGAGTACTACGAGCACAATCCCTACGGGTGGAATGCGGCAATGGCAAAGCACGACATGACCGACGGGTGGGACTTGCCCCCGAATTGCAACCAGGAGGGGGAGACGTTCTTCGGCATACCCCTGTCGAGTAAGTCCGATTCGAAGCTATTATCGACGAATAGCTTCCAGAATCAATTCGACTTCGAGTACCTATTGGATCGCAACTCCACGTACGTGCGCAAGTTCGGGACCAATCACGGATGGCTCGTGGGGGAGCAGATCGGCAACGGCGCCGGTGCGATCGTGGATAAGGATACGGCTCACATTCCAATCTTTTACACTGGCACCACGAACCCCGAAATGGTGAGTCATGTATCTATTATGGGGTCCCTTGCGACCTTGATTCGAAAAAACACTAACGACCAATTGCCCTCCGTCGTGTTGTGGAACAGGGGGGCATGTCGATTGAGTCTCTCATAAAGATCGGGAAGAAAATCAACTTCGGCACCCTTTACCTCAAACCCGCCTTCGTATTCCAGGACGATGACGGCAGCATTAAACTACAATTCGAGGCCGATGCCTCCTCGGCGCTGGGGTACCTGTACAGTAACCTGTGTCAAATGATCGGCATCTCGTGGAAGTATGATTCGCCGTACAACGATCTCGGCTTGTACACGAACTGCGCGATGCACGCTGCCGGCGACAGGGCCAAATACGGATGCGGCCCGGAGAACGGCAACAGCGGCGGTTTCTGTCCCCAAATGACACTCGCTTACCGCGTGAAATTTCAGTCCGAATCGCACGCCGCCGCTTACCTCTCTCGCTGTAACGACTACGTCGATTACTGGCGCAGCTTGTACCCCTCCGGCGTGGCCGTGGGCACTGACAAGTTCTGTCAGGACGGCGGATGTATGGCGTTATTCCTGAACAGGTATGACGTCTTTTACGTCTTCAAGCCCGACCTAGGGGGGTCATGGGTCGAGTTCATGGGGGGCACGGCATCCCCTACCATTTCCCCGGCCCCGACCTACGACGGCGGATGCGACAATCCCACCAATCAGCATCTGGACAAGTGCTTTCGTAAGAAGCACGCGCGCAAGGCTACGTCCGCATCCCTTGCATGGGAGTCGCTGGGCGCCGTGGGACAGCTCTCGATCGTGCTCGTCACATTCATGGCGTCCACGCTCACGGTGTCGATCTTCCTTGCTCGCGCCAACCGTCGGCGTCACGACGGCGAGTCTTTCCTCGGATTCGTAATACGCGACATGCAGGGTCGGAAGACGAAGAAGTCGAAGAAACTTAGAAAGCGCTTCGGCGAGGGGACGCTTGACAGGGATTTCCTCGACAAATACGACGACGACGAAGATGGCTTTCGCAGCGTTGCCGGTCGGCCGGGCCGATCATCGAAAAAGTCCATGCAAACTCCCAAGGCTATCAAGTCAAGGAGGACGCCCAAGATCGTGGAGGATGATATGAGCGATACGAGCAGCACGGGCAGGGCGTCTAGAGCGAGGAGTGTGAGTAGAACTCGCGATGGCAGGTCGGCGAGCGTAGGTCGATCAAAAAGCATCGGGCGGTCGAGGCCCTCGAGCGATGCGAGCGAGGGCAGCGCCTCGCGTAGATCTCGATCGAGGTCAAGGTCAAAGGGTGCAAAGAGAAGCTCAAAAATTGTCAGCGATGAAGAAATGAAAAAGCGACAACTCGTTTAGATTATGTGTGTTTCATGTGAGCTCTGAAAGGTTGCCTCGTCGGGCTCATCATCCTTCTTAGATTCTTAGAGACGTAAATCACAGGTTTTAGTTTTAATGGACTACCACAGAGTAAATGGAAATGATTTTGCCTTCTAAATCTCATATTTGTGTCTAAGAACTTTTCATGGTACAATACCGTAAAAAGCGGGTTGATAACAGAGGGGAAACCCTAGACTTAGAAGTCATAGTGATGTGCTTGGTAAGCCTCCGGCGTTCGCATCTTGATCAATGTCGAGGTCAAAGATTCAAAGAGAAGCTCAAAAAAATTCAACTCGTCTAGATGTGTGACTTTTATGTGAGCTATGAGAGGATGCCCTAGTCATGCATTGCTATGAACCAAGTCTTCCTGGAGACGTACCATGGAGACGATGGAGAATTCTTACTCTCCGGTACATCATACTTGCCCACGCATGTCATGAGAGAGAACTCGAATCACATCTACACTATTCGGCTAATCGCGCAGTAAACAACAACTCTAGCGGGTCGATAACGAAGGTAAAACCAAGCTGTAGTCCAAAGTATGTACATTAGAATTTAGTCTACAACTTGGTTAACAGTGAACAGAGTGCGCTTGGTTTGTTCCGTGGAGATCCCTTTATTCTGTTGTAAAGCATCATAGTCTGGATTTTGCGGTGCGCGTGTGTACATACTCGAGAGAGGAGTGGTCATGGGGCCGAAAATTCACAGCTCGTGGTGTGGCGACGCCAATGCGAATCAATATGTCTTGAAGGCGAGTCCAATGACAGGGGAGAGGGTGATGTGGCTACTAGCCCCATCTCACGGTCCAGCATCCGAAAATAATATCTTGGTCTCGGGGGGGGGGGGGGGGGTAAAGGGCTCGATATTCGAGCGTCCGTAAAACGCGTTGTTTGGGGGTCGGTGCTTCATAATCTCGATAAAGCCTCGACGAGCTGACGAACGCCGCCGTCGGCGGATGTCGTTTCCCGCGATGGAAGGAACGGGACCGGCCATCGGACGTGGCCGGTCATGGCGGATTCCGCAAACGAGACGTAAGGCGGATGCGACGGGGATGGGGAGGACGACTTGACGTACCCTCGAGCGGGCGGCGATACGGGCAGCCGTCGTCCCGATGCGGTGGACGAAAACGACGGTCCCATCCCCGTTCCCTCCTGGGTACCTCCACCTCCTCCTCCCACTGCTGCGATCCCCCCGCCCTCCTCCCATCCCCATGGAAAGTCCTCGACCCGACGGGGCGAATCGAGGTTATCGCACGCGGCGGCGTTGGGGACGGACGACGGCCCGTCCACTTTCACCCCGACCATCATCGCGACGTCAAACTCCTCCTCGTCGAACGATGGAGGGCAATCGTCGATATTCCCATACGGTGGGAAGAGGGGCGTGGAATACGATCGCAGCAGCATGCTGCGCTCGAGGGCGGCCGTGGCGGGGAAGGACGACGACGACGACGACGGCGACGTGGCATCATTCTCGTCGATGCTATTCCGACGACAGCGATCGCGATGATTCCTGGGAGCGAGGATGAAATCGAAGGACGTCGTGGACGGCGTTCCTCGCGTCGTGTTGTTATCGAGATGGTGATGCGACGAGGACGATACGACGGCCGCGTGCGACGTCGCGGGGGTGATCAGCCTCGCCGACGACGACGACCCGGACGCCTTGGGGGTCAGGCACCCGTGGTCGTCGTCGTCGTCGTCGTCGTCCATGGAGGATGATGTCGACGACGGCGATGTCGACGGCGTCATCGTCGTCGAGGCAGTGGTCGGTATCTCCTCGAGGAAGTCGATGGATAGGTCGGATATCGCCCTCTGGCGCTTGATCCTCTTGCGAGGCGAGTTCGGGACTGACATTGACGACCAGCGTCGTCCTCCATCCCCCCCCCCATCCGCATCCCCCGGATGTCGTCGTCTCGTTGACGAATCTCCTCCCCCTCCTCCGTCGGCGGTCGCGGCGGCGTGCATGTGCATGTCCACGATCGACTGTAGGTCCTCGCAATGGAACGAACGCTTGATGCGTAGTAATCCGGGCCGCATGATTACGTGATATTTCGGTGGTTATACTCGACTTTGGAATATGCCGTCCTTTGATGTAGATGATAGCGCGGGGGTCTTTGGATGCAAGCAATAAATTTATGACGATTCGAATAAAAGGAGTCGAGACGACGATGATATGGTAACTACACCCTGAGGGTTGATGTCATGACTCTTCTACGACATTGGCATCAGAGAGATGTTGTTCTTGGTGTACTAGTGATTTGTTCAGCTCAACCAAGTCTTTCGGAAGAACCCTCAATTCTCGCACACAAAATTTGAGAGAGAGGTCGTGGGGATGAAGCCCCATGATGTCGATGTTCGCGGGGCTGGCTCGGGTGAAGATGAAAGAAGAGTAGACGCCGACAACATCAAATATATCATGACACATGACACATCACTTCGCGTTGGCTGGTTCACCTCTCTCGTGAGACTTTCGCTTCTTGTTGCGTGTGTCATGTTGATGCTTTTTCGATCACAGATGTTCTTCGTTTTTTTTGGTGTCTCAACCGTCGAAGTTCAACATTTCCCATTCTACACAGAGAACCTGTATTAGTTCCTACATGGATCGATTGAAACGTCCAATGGAGGTGGCACCGGATATGAGCTGGCGTGGAGAGGGCAGGGCGTCAGCACGAATGTTGTCACACCGGGTGTCAGAATTTTTTGGAAAAGGACTGGTCTGAGGGGAGACGAGAAACAAGAGAGAAAGGAGCATTCTCTTTTATTCTTTTTGTGGATGATCTTCACATTCGGGGCTCTATCGTAGTTGGGCTCCTTCGGCGATTTCTCAAAATAAATAATACCGATTCCTCATTCGAGATCACACTGGATGTCTTGTGTAGGAAACAGTATCTTCTGGCCGCATTTCTCATTTCCGTCCCAACGTCGACCGTTGGGAAACTCAAACACGAATGCGAGAATTTACGACACACACAATATAGAATAATAAACATCATAGGGTGATATGATACAGAGATTACGATTATTGCCGCCATGATATTCATGCCGTAGAACTCTCGGTCCGGCGGCATCCCCATCGACGAGAGAGAGAGCGAGAATCCGAGAATATATTGGAGCAGGGGTGTGGGAATAACATATTTAGACATAACCATGTACGTCGAGACGGTCGATGCCGATTACGAGACACTCGCGCTGCCGTCGGTCCGACCCAAGGGCTTCGCGTCGCCCTCCGCCTCAAGGGCGGTCGCCATCGTCTCGCCGACCGAAAAAAACGACGACGACGGCGGGGGGGTAGGAGGGATGGGAGGAGGCTTAGCCGCGATCAGGAGGAATAGGAATTCGCCCCGTTTCCCCGATGCCACGTCGTCGTCGTCGTCGCCGAGGAGCAGGACGCTGAATAATAAGCCCAAGAGCCTAGGATTGAGGTTGCGCCGTATCAGGCCCGCCGCGTATCCTCCGACCGAATACGGCAACAACCGCAACGGCAACATCAACAATAATATCAACAACGGTGGCGGCGGCGCGGCGATGATCGGCGACGGGAATGCGACCATGGTCACAGGACGTAATTCCGTCGGCATTAACACTGCCGCAACCCCGAGGATTACGGGGGGCAGGAAGAGGACCGGTGGAGGGGGGGGGAATATGATCGCTAATACCCCGCCGAGGACGGGATCCTCCTCAGTCCCGCCTGGAATCGAACGGAGGCAGAAGATGGAGGACGAGTATTACCGTCCGACGATGCTGTGGGAGGAGGATGGCGATGACGAGGGGGTCGACGACGACAATGGTTACGACGGCGGGGATGATAACAATGATTACGTTGACGAGGACGACAATGATGACGGCGACGAGTATGACAATGATGGGGGCGGAGGCGCCGAGGAAGCGCTAGACGACGGCGAGCTACCGAGCCTGAGGCGGATCGGGAGCGGCAATAGCGATTCCAAAATCCCACCGACGAAGGGGAAGAAGTCCCCCGCCAGGAGATTATTCCCGGGATTCAAAACCAAGTCGACGACGAAGTCGTCGACACCACCGCCACTCGTCGAGCCGTCGACGGTGGCATCCATCGCGGCGGAGAGGGCGGCGCGGATCGCATCGTCGTCGTCGAACAATGGACCGATCGAGCGGCTCAAGGTCGCGGGATTCTGGAGTCAGCTCGACATGGACGACGTCGACGATCCGACGGTCGACGAATACGGTCGAGGTACTAACGGCAACGACGACGACGCCGACGACGACAATGAAATGCCGATGGACGAAAGGAGGGAATACTCGAGGTCGCCCGCACGGAGGAGGGGGATCGACGACGGCGGCGGGGGGGCGGTGGGGTTAAAAAAATCCACGATCGAGGAGGATGGAAGGTGGGCCAAGTCCATAGGGATGGACATCGTCGAGGGCATGGACGACGAGGAGGATAACGACGACGGGGACGTCGTCGTCGGGAGGAGGAAGAGGAAGGGCGATGTCGACGACGAGGGGGGTAGGGGGGGGATGCCGTACCTCCTTAGGAAGGCTGCGTGCTACGCGAATGACGCCGCCGCACACGACCCCGTCAATGACGAGGGGGGTGATACCGCCAACGGGGGCGGGTATAACAGGAACAAGGACGGGAGCGTCATTGGCATATACGAGGGAACGATCTTGTCCGACGAGTCCGACGATGACCAATCCCTCGATCGGACGTTCGGCACGCCGGGACTCAGGACGACCGTAACGGGAACCACCTGCATGGGCGAGACGGTGGTGAATGATGACGTCGACGATGAGGGGGGGAATCCCGTACTGAGGTGCATCAACGACGCGTTGTCGACGATATGCGGCTTTGGGATCGGGGGGGACTATGCCCCCGCGACGACCAACAAGACGACGACGACGACGACGACGACGACGACGACGACGACGGGTAATGCGAAGTCGAAGGACGACAATATCAGCCCGGCCAAACGCAGAGCGCTCGAGATCGTCGAAAGGAACAACAGGAGGACGAGGATGGGCACGGCGACGACCACAGCGGTCGTATCCGACGGCGAGGAATCGTTGGATGGCGGCGACGAATTTACGATCGATGACGTTGACACCATCGAGGAGGATACCGCCATCGAACTGCAGTATCACGTGGCCAACCCCAACGCCGGTGGTGCGGATGAGAGGGGGGGGAATGCGTTCCGCCTGATTCGGCCGATTCCAGGGCTGATGTCGCCGAAGCGCGAGGGGGGTGATAATAAGAAGAGCAAGAAGACCGGGTTCAAGAAATTCATGAACATCGTTAGTCCCAAGAGGAATTGGGGTAACGACGACGACGATCAGAGGAAGACCCTCGTCACCGCCACGACGCGAAGGGAGGCGGAAACCGGCGTCGATCGCTTGGATACTACGTCGCAGAGGCCGACGACCAAGCCCACGGACATGTACTCAAGTCTCACCTTCGAACAGGAGATACTTGGAGAAGTGGACGATGATGGGGGCGATGACCGTCCCAAGATCGAGCTCGGGGACTACCTTGTTGACGACAATGGCGATGAAAAAGGGGGGCATCGCCGGGCACTTCGACAGGGAGAGCACGAAGTCAACGTCTCTGGCATGTCTACCGCATCCATGGTTCCCGCTGCTGCCAATACCGATCTAAATGACGAGGAGGAGCTCCAGTCAGAGGCGGCGGCGTGGTCCACGAACAAGAAGAACGTATACCTCCGCAAGCTCGCCGAGCGGGCAAAGATGGAGTATGCCGCCAAGGCCGCCACGGTCGGGGTGCTCGCCGAGCGTGCGAAGATGGAGTACTCCACCAGGGCCAGCGTGGAAGGAGGCAGAGAGGACGGGCGCACCGCTGCCTCGTCGCAAGCTGGGGCGACGTCGGCGATTATGTTACCCTCCCTTCTTCCAATGACAGCTGAGCTTCGCGACAACGCCTCGGTCACGGCGACGGACAAATCAGTCCGTCGAGATGGGAATGGACCAACATCGTACAATGCCGACTACAATAGCTTCGACCCTGCCCAGAAGCGCTTATTTCTGAGATTGCTGAATTCGGGAATGAGCCCAAAGGACGCCGTCCTTCGAATTTCGCAAGGGCGCGATAGTAACATGATTGATGCGGAAAATGAGGCCGCGAAAGAAGACACCCGATGTACCTCCGATGATGGACTCGCATCGCCAATACATCCGGACAATGGCGATCAACTAACCAATGAGGATGATCTGGACAGTCTGCTAGCCGCAACGGTTGCCTCGGCCGCTGATATCTCGGAATCGGAAATGGCTCAAGAAGAGGGCAAGTCGAGTTATCAAGAAGGGTATAAATTGTCCGCAGCTGTACCGTTAGTGCCAGCAATCATTCGGACCAAGTCCAGGGAACGCTACCAAATGCATAACACGGACGAGTACCAAGAGAATGAACCGGAACAAGCGGTCAAGCGACAATATCAACTAGAACAAGAATCTGATGCTGATGGACTTCCATCCAGTGGCATCAGTTATTACGACTCCCATGGCCATGGTTTCGATCTGAATGATAGAGACTGCGATGATTCTGGCCTTTTGCATGACAGCATTGACACGCCACGTGGTAGATCTCGCAAGGGAAAATTCTTAGTAGGTGCTCTCGCCTCCAAGGTTGTATCCTCTCGTCAGGGTGGCCTTGGAAAAAAGGATATCAGGTACAAGAATATCACTTCAGCATCGGAGTTGCCCTCAACGATGACAGAAAACGATAACGCCGATGCTCCGATATCTCCTGCCAACAATGTCGGCGGGGTCAAGTCAGATTTCAACATCCTGTCGCCCAGGTCACTGTCATCGGCTCTTAACTTTAGAGGCCGATACCCCAAGTTTTCGAAGCTTGATTCGGACCTTGATTTGGATCAGGTGGCGCCGTCTCAATCAGTTGAGCTGGAGGGCATGCCTTCGTGGTTGTTACCACGCGTTGTTGCTGCTGATGCTAGTCCTGATGGCGATGATCACGGCGGTGAAAACGATGACAATGATTATGAGGAGGAGGAGGATGAAGCAGACGGAGGCGAAGATGAGGTTGATGTTTTGGAAAGGAGTAAAGCTGAAGAATATATCACGGAAGAAGATATTATTGAAACCGAAGATGAACTTGACCAAGATGAAGAGGATATGGAAGATGAATATGCTTCTGAGGAAGAAGAGACAATTGATGATGACGATTCAGAGGGTGGGGACGAGGCCGAACCCCTATCCATCCCTTTTCCACCGCCCAAAAGCACGTGGATAAGTCCTGAGATTGGCCAAACAAGGAAAACAGATGATATTGTCTCGCCATATAACGACACACCGGGCAATGGTGATATCTTATCGCTACAGGGGTCAAATGCAGATTCTTTGATGTTATCACCTGACAGTATGTACTCCCCCGTCAACTCACCGCGACAGTCAGCATCCAAGATGGATGGAACGTCACTGGAACACAACGTTGAGGATATGCCAACAATGACCCCATCTCTAGCGAGCAACCTAGAAGAAGATGTCACAAGCTATATGGATCAATCTACCATGGATGGATCAACCTTGACTTATGCGTCCAGACCACTCCGCAAGCGCCATAAGGGCGCGGCATCTAAAAGACTCCTTCAAGCAAAACAAGCTGAGGAACACTTTGGCAGCCCCAAGAGGAATGGGTGGGTCAACTCAATTAGAGATGCTGCATCAACACAGGGACAAGTGTGGGATCCCATCCTAGGCTGGGTCGATTATTCAGAGCCAGAGATCCATGGGGTCGTGGACCATGACTATTCTTCAATAGGAAGTTTGCACCTAACACTTCCCCACAGAAGTGTGTCGACAAAAGGAGACCATGATACTGCCAGTGACAGAAGGATGGCGGCTGAAGTGTCATTCATTACTAGCACTACAGATGACATCGATACCACATTTGACTCGATGACTAGAAACACTGTGAATACCAGTGCTGAGGCCTACTGTGTCAACGGAACGTCCATATCTGCCCCCAGACATCGTGTTGCTCCCCGCCACCGTGCCACAGACAGGAGGAAGATTGCGTCGCTTCAACAAGATACAAAACCTGTTGGTTGGAAGGAATCGATGGAAAATGCCGCAGCCGTGGTCAACTATGATGGCAAAGGGCGTTATTGGGATTACGAGAAGGGCTGGGTAAGGGCTGACGGGACTGTTGATGACGATGTTAGCGTCTTAACGAGATCCGTTTATGAGGGCGATCAGCAGATGAATCAAAGAGACTCTGTTGGGGATGATAGAAATGATATCACTAAGATTGCCGTTATGGAGGAATCCAATCCTCTTGTTCAATTTCCACCGGTTGTGGGAGAGTTGACCGATGACGCCTCCTCTGCGGAGGAAGTCAAAATGTCTTCCAATGTTATCGAGCACATTGGTGATTACCCAGAAGGAGGATCAAAAGAAGAAAGCAATGCCATAGACTTTAATGTCATCATACCTGATTCTATTCAACCTCAAGGTAGCGATAAAGAAAACCACGAGAGCGAGGAAAATCTTAGCCCTGCCAGCCCAAAAATGCAGCAAAGCGAACAAGTGCTCCCTTTCCCAGTTTCACATAGAAACAACAACAAGCAATCCCTCAACCAATGGTTAGAAAACGCCAACAAGAATGCTCTTCCCCAACAAGATGATTCAGAGGACACGCCCATCGTGTCGGATGATACGAGAGCATCAAGTAACTCGGATAATCTTCTAGTATATGACAACAATAGTGACGCCAGAAAATCTCAGCCACACTACTCAAATTTTCAAGATTCATTCGGAGAAATTGAACGTGGCGCCCTGGAAGTAAAAGTCGTGAAAGAAAAGTTCTCGGATGCTGATAGTGATTTGTTCGAACCTTCAAAAATTGGTGTCTCGCAAAACTTTATCAACATAATAAAGCGTGCTAATGTCGAAGCAACTTCGAATTTGAACCCATTCCCCCTCCATAGAACTGAGCAATTGGCACTTCATAAAACGGAGTCTCAGGATTCAAATAGCACGGGGTTACCACCGCCGCCACCACCACGACCGCATCATTCTACTTATCAAGAATATCAGTCTCGCTCCACAGTCCAGTCCGTGAAGTCATCAGAAGACGCTAGTGCTTTTGCATCCGAGCTTGATAGTAACGCCTCTCAAGTTAACACAGCCAGAGGTGTCGTCTCTAGCACCAGCAACGCCATACCAAGCCAAAAGTGGTCGGATCCCCCCCAAAGTTTAGACCCTCCGAGCACTAGCACTGGCATTACTGTTAGCACTTATATTAGCACAAGAAATGCCAAGAAGGCATCTGATTCTTGGATACAATCAAGGAAGGACATGGGTGAGATGGAGGTAGACAAGGTTCAAGCCCCCATCCCCTCTGACAAGTCTTCCGAAAACACAGAAATGAAAAATTTCGCTGCTCATCGATCCAAATTCGAAAACAACGGGGTGAAATCAGCGCCGATCTTCGTACCAACGAAAAGCAGCGCACTAGAGAATCAGGTCTTCTTCCGATCTACCGCCATGGGCATTCGATTGAAGCGTGGCGAGGATGGATATGTTCGCGTTGTATCAGTGACCGAAGCCACTGCTGGTTCATCCATTGTGCGGGATGGCGTCATCGAACCGGAAGATATTGTGCTGGAGGCTGCTGGTGTCGACCTCCGAAAACCCATAACGAACATCCAGTGGGGTGAGACCGTGACTAAGATAAGGAACGCACCCCGGCCGATGCTATTCATGGTTGCTGCCGGCCCAAAGAGGAAAGAAGAAGAGAAACAAGAATATCAACAGTCGCAATCATCCTTCCATCCACCTCCGGCAAAGTTTGTCATGGAATCTCGTCTCTCCAAGTCCCCCGAAGGACAAGAAGTGCTCGAATCGCTTTCGGTAGCTCGCTCTTATGAACGTGTGCTCGAAACTCTTTCAAAAACGGAGTCGCGAGCGCCTGTTTTTGCGCCACCTTCCGCTAAGAGTACGAGCAACACATCATCTCAAACCTCCATTGATGCAGGTCAGACAGTGTCGACTTGGACAGTCAACAATGATACTGTTAGCGAAGATGATCAGACTGTGTCTAGAACTGAATATGATGAGGAGACGCGCCAAATCCCACAAAATGAATCACTTCTCAGACGCATCACGGCTGGTTGTGTCTCTCCGGCTGCGGCGTGTGCAGTTCCAGCTAGCCAATCGTCTCAGCAGTCATCGGGCCGAAGCAACAGTGATGATGAAGGCCATGTGCCCATGGCTCATTTACAATTCCTTCGTACGAACCCCACAATCGCACGAGTTGCCAGTGCCGCAAATGCACGAGTTGCCAATGCTGCCAATGCCGCCTCTCGTCGATACCCTGCGCTTTGTGGTAGGCCTGATACCATTTTTGAAGAACCCAGCGACGATGACACAAGAGAAACGAGGAATTTCAGGATGAATGAAAGGTCATCGCGGAGGGATATTTGGGGTTCAAGCTCAAGATCAACAGCGTCTACAAATGACGACGGGTCACGGACCATGACAACGGCAACGACCTACACGAAAACTGTCGGGTCTATCATTGCTGGCGGATCGATGAAATCCAGTGGCAGTGGAGATAACACGGCATTCCTTGAAAAGCTTGCAATCCAATCAACGATAGCGACCAAGTCAACGAGAAACATATCACAGACGCAAAAATTGAGCAAGGCAACATATGGCTTGTCCCGGCACCTGATTACCGGTGCTCAATCCCAGAAGCAGGAAGGCGATCTAGAATGGCCGGACAGCGATGAGGAGCAGCGGCGGCCGCATTTGTCATCAGAGGGTGCAACCTACGATACCTCAGCATCATACAGCAATCGAAACAAGACTCAAACCGCGAGGCGAGCTGAATTTCTTGCTGCCGCGAAAGTCGAAGACATGATGAATGAGCTACAAAATGTTGATCCAGATGATCAATGCGAAATTTAATGCATATTGAGTAAAAGCAATAAGCCCTGCCAGTTGGCGGGCAAAAATTGTGTAATAAGTACATAAAATATATTATGCTATCCAACTTCTTTCTTAGAAGGTTAAGACAATACCTAAGGCGACGATATCGGTGATGGTATAATGTAAGAACCGGAACAAATAGCGTGATGTTAGAACGCAGGCACACCGAAGTCAATGTGTGCAGTGCGCGTGTTTATTCACTCCACTTCATCATCGACTGATTTAATTGCTCTCCTCCCTTCCGCCTGACGCATTTCGAGTTCAGAGATAGCACCTCCTTACGATGACATCCATCCAAATGTCTAGTACCTCCCCCCCGAAAAGGAGAGAGCATGTACAACAACCCACAAAATGCAGCTACCATGTGCAATCCAAATTGCAGAACTCGCTGAGGAATTGCTCGGATCATTGCCCTCATCTTCGATCCCGTCATTTCGAGCTATCGAGGAATTATTCATAATCTCATCCCGGGCCCCATCCCCGACGAACGACGATGGGGCGCTCGTTGGATTCCTCGACGGAGCGACCGACGGCGTGATAATCGGATCGCCCGTCGTCTCCTCGATCAACGGCGACGACTCCGCGAACGCGTACGGGCAGGGCCAGCCGGTGAAGTTCATCGTGGGATAACACGGCACGCGGTCATACTCGAACGAACCGAAGAAACCTCGCGGACGCCTGTAGTAGATGTCATCCCCCCCCGCGTCCCCCGATACCCTCGGCCACGGATACTCGAGTATGCCATCTCCCTCGTATACTTCCAACTCGGCATTGCCATCGACGAGGGCATACTCGTACGAACCCTCGTTATCGTCGATGGGGAGGCTGAATAATACGGGTATCGCGGATCCATCCTCGGTTACGAATCTCCTGGTCAGCGTCACGTAAAACGATCGTCGTCCGCCATCGCCAGGGACGTATACCGGCCTGAAGCCCAAGTACGATAGCGTGCCGTTGACATCTTCCACGATCGCATCGTCATCCGATACCCGCGTATATTCGCCCGAACCCATCCCATATACCTGACCGGACGCGATCATATCGTAACTCGAATAATCCCCCAGGGAATTCACGAACGACCCAAGCTTGGTATGTATTTCGTATTCCAATTTTCCGGTATGCAAAGTAACGAACGACAGGGACGTTACCAATATCGTGTTGCCGTGCCGGGGCGTACCGACCTCGAAGACCACGCCGTAACTGCCGGTGGGATTCGAATCGATGTCCATATCGAACGATTGCATGTAATCGCGCGTGGGGGACGAACTCGGACTCGACGAAGGCGACTCGGCGAGTCCGCCCTCGTCGATGGCGTACGCTCCCAATAACGAATCGAAGAAATTCGTCGACGACATCGACGACGACGAGGTGTTGCCCTTAATGACCATAACTAACGCATCTCTATTCGAATTGATCGAGTTCGCTATCAAGTTACCAAATACCTCGTCGATGACGATGGCGGCCTCGTCCTCGTCGTCCTCGTCGTCGTTCATGGGAATGTACGACCCGATCACGTCGATTGTTATGTCCAGGGACGTCACCGTCGATGACGTGCCGCCGCCGCCATCGTCGTCGAGAACGATGACCGCATCGACACACGGTCGATCGTACCTCTGATCCACCACCGTCACGGACGATATCACCATCGTCCTACCGAAGACATGCTGTTCCTGTTCCCGATCCTGTCCCACGGTCCTCGATAGGTGGTCCAATAACGCATATTCCAACAACTCGATGTCCACCGAGGACATCATCATTTCATCCCCCGTTGCATCATCAGTCCCGTCATTCGTTCCGTAATCGGCGTAGTTCGAATCGACCGCGACGCCATCGCGTCCCCCCGAATCGAACGCCAGGGACAACGTCACGGCAGCGTACATTTCCACGAGCCTCGCGCGACATCCCGAACTCGCGATGCAACGCCTGTTCACGACGTATCCGCCATCCGAATACGACGCAGGACAGTCCACGTCGAGTCCCGACGGACAGCGATATTCGCACCCGGCATTCGCGTCGGTCCAGTCGTATCCGCAGTAATAGTCGAGCGTGACGTCGTCCTCGGGATATAGCTGCGCGTCGACGACTGACGGGAGGGAGCGATCGACGCGATATATGACGCCGTTACGGTCGTTATCGCCATTGTTGCGATTGTGGCGGGCAGCGATGGCGATGATGACGACGACGATGTATGACGACGATGGGATGACTGCTGCGGGTTGATGACGACGATGACGACGACGATGACGACGACGATGAAGACGACGACGACTGGGGGTGGTGGTCGAAGGCGTTCTCATTCCCTGTTATTTCGTTACTGCTCGTCAAGGGGCGCGGCATCGGATGGATATCAATGGGAGAGTAGACGGTGGATGGCCATCGCCCATTTTAATTATGGGAAAATAGGTCAGTTCAGTCATTTTTGGAGCGTGGCTCTCCAAATATCACACCGTCGCGAGTCAGTCTTCCTGAGTCTCATGTGCTTATGCAGCTGTCGGATTACCACACCTGCTGTGTGTTTCTTGTTCGTATGTACACACCGATATTGGTATTAGGCTCACGTATCACACTACCTTATTTTTAGCTGTTCGTTTGTGTCACCAGTTGTTACTCTGCTTGTACATTGTCTCACTAGCTGTTGTTGTCCCTTCATTTGTCACACTCTGTCCAATTCTTTCTCAGCATCATTTTGGCGATTTTGGCCCGTATCCATTCCTCAGCCACGCCCACAGCAAACAACTCTTTCCTTGTCACACTTTTTTATTTCGCAGCCACACTCCATTGATTGCTGTTGTCACTATTCACTCTATCTGCACCTCCTGCCAAATAGGCACACTCCCAATATCTCACCTCTTCTCCCAAGCCGTCTCTGATATGCCACCACGCAGAAAGCCCACATCTCCGGGCGGTTCTCCACTCGCTAAGGGCGGTAGTAAAAGTGCCGCAGGGAAAGTGTTGAGGTCCAGGCACACATTATCGTTGTTGTCATCGACCACTTCTGAAGTTAGTGCATCATCGACGCCTCCAAGAAGGTCCTCGCAAAGAAAGGATCCTCTGGAGGCTGTTGCGGACACTACCCGTGCATCAAGTGCCAGGAGAACTTCCGGTCGCATTCACCAAGGAACACGAGATGAGTTACCGACAGAACCTTCTCTGTCCAAAAAGGCGATGCGTGCTCCAAGAGATGGTCCTACTAAAAAGGGGAATTCCTATCAAACCCCTGAGTTGGTGCGTGGTTATGCAAGGGGAAGGGCCAGGATACTTCCGCAGATGTTGGATGAAATTCTGGAGGAACCTAGCCCCGGTGTCGCAGCAGCTGCAACAACATTGATTTATAGCAAGGCCTATGGTGGTTCTTTGGATTTTGACAAAGGGAAGGAAGAGTCAGAATCCGATGATGAAGGATCCGATGAGGTTGCTGATTTGAACGATGCAGACTACTCTGATGGACTTGCGTTCAGTTAGGGGTGACAATGATAAAATCATCCAAAATAAAATATGCCCAAACTCCTTTCAATTTTAGTGGATGTTCAAGATATATATGTCGATAAGATATATCCAAATTTTTACAATTTTTTTTTACCCAGAAGTGCCCCGTTGGGTGTGTCAACGATAATTTTGCTTATTTTGTTAGTGACTGGACTGGTGACTCACATTTGACTCACTATTTGACTAATAACGATGGGCTTTTGATGTATCTCCAACTTTTAAAGTGTTCATATACACTTTATGTAGTTACTTATCAAACTGAAATGTATAAACAGTGACTTAACTATGGTGCCCCATGATTATTTATAGATCTTCTGCCGTTTTGGCCATATGATGCAAGTTTTCCCGCCATGTTCCTTGCATGTGTTCACTTGAATTCCACTTTGACCTCATCAACTTATCCCGTGATGTTTCACTGTCTCCCTCTCTCAAGCATTCTCTATCCCATTTGATTTCCACAGTCACATAGTTTTTCTCCTCTTTTAATACTTTCACAACAGTCCCCTGACACCATTGCAAGACATCACCATCATCATCGCCATAGCTGAAGCACATATCAATTTTAAATGATCCCCCGCGAATCTTATCGATTGCCCAGCTTGTTTGCTGCATCTCCATGAGTTGATCGCCAAATCCACTATTCTCTCTTCTGTCTCGCTCCAACATTGCTTTGAGTCTGATACGCTCTTCTTTTGCCAACACTGCATCATCAAGTTCAAGCAAGTCAGCTGATTTTGTGCCAAGAGTGTACCTGTCTGGCCTGGTCGGGAGTTTGATAGGTGCCTCACTAGGTACTTCCTTGACATCTTGGAGAGGTATAACAACTTCGCACAAATGCTTGAGTAGCTCAGAAGCTGTGTATTGATGTTTATTTTTAGACCACGGGTGATGAGCTTCTTCCCATCCAAGGCCAAGATACCTGATTAGAATCTGCTCCTTCACGCATTCTGTTTTATCTTTCTTTGATGACAGCTTTTCGAATTCATCTAACGCCTGTTGAACAGTTTTCCAACATCGTGGGGAGAAATACTTTTGATGCAAATAGGATATGTTTATGAGATCCCTCTCTGTCGACTGCAATTTCATTGCAATTGCATTTGCTGCTTTATCTGCACGAGCGGTACGCTGTCTTTGCAATGATGCAGTAAATTGCTTACGCGATTTATTCCCATTCTTCTTTGCAACTGCCAGTAACGAATCTTGCAACTTCTCTGGCAAAGCATGAAAGGCTCCCGTTTCCGTAGGCTGAGTTGTTCTCTTGCTCTTTCGTCCAGTCACAAATGATGCGTGGTCACGATGAAGATCCTTGTTGTAGCGTGCCTGACCTATCCCGGCAGCACTGTCAATTGATATGCGCCCACCAGTGCATAAGACATCGGTGAAAGTGGCAAAGTTACCTTCTGACGGATCGTTGTTTGCTCTCATTCCAAGAGACGCTTCCTTTTCTGCCTGCGACAAGTTTTGGAAAGCAAGCAAACCATCATTGATGTAGTTGTGAGTTGATTTTTTGGGATCAGTTAACTCAGTTAGTAACGTCGTTGCCACCCCAACCGCTAACTCCCAGCAAAACTCAGTTGTCTGACGATTCTCAATTCTCTGTGGCCAAAACAACTCCGCCATTGCTTCGTCAATCACAAGAACATGCGCCTCCTCTTTTCGTGATCCAATCACATTCCCTTCCTTCTCCTCAAAGTGATAGTCAAGATATTCTTTGAAAGGTGGTAACTCGTCATAAAGTGATGCAAAGATGTGCATTGCAAACTCCTCCTCAAGCAATAGGGACCCATCACCCTGAATCTCGACAAATGCATCATGGAGCAATGCAATCGCTCTCCCCATTGAGCGCTCTCCCCATCCGTACTCAACTAATTTGTGAGTGTTGCCAGCGAGCCATCTCATTGGAATCACCACTGCCAAATGCAAAACTGATGCCACCCTAAGCTGAGCAATCATCTCCATTGATCCCAACAGAATGAAAAGCGAACGTTGTAGCAGATTATCACTTGATAGAAGGCATTCGTTTGTGAAGATTAACATATCACCACGTACATCGTATACCGGTAGTGCACCTTCAAATGCCGCATCTTGTCTATTGCCCCCAAGAACACGGATGGGTGGCAAATATCGCTTGCCAGGACGAAAGCGCTCCTTCCAATCTGCATAATCATCACCGCTTCCTTTGAAGTAATTTGCGGTAAAACTGTATTCCTTATCAATTTGACGAAGCAGATCACTGATCTTACAGGAGACGCGCAAGTGGGGAGGGATTAACTCGAGATCATGCTTTAGTAAATCTGTCAGTTTTCTTGATAGATAGTTTTCTATTGCCTCAAACCAAGTATTCCGAAGGTGGTTGAAGCAATGTCCCTGAAACAAAATGAGATCAGCATCGCTCATGCCTGCCTCCTTTCCCAATGCAAGTATCATATCCATGAGAAGGTTACCTGTTTTATTGGCCGTAGCGCAGTTATCATGGCTGATGTAACCACCAATCAATTTTGTTGGTGACATGTCTTCACTTTTGGGAATGGTTGACAGTAACTCAATGTCATCTGGATACATGGCTGCGGTCATCTCACGCCATTCCTGCAATAACCGACCTGAGTCATTGAATGCACCAATAATGGCACGGCTCTGTTCATCTGCAGTGCCGTCTTTGGATATGATGGAACCTGACATGCATATAGTTTTCAATTCATTGTCATCAGAAAGAATGGATATAACAACATTAACAATGGAGATTTGGTGTCTTGAAGTTTCATCGGTATGTAGTTGTTTCCAATCTTTCGCATGACCCAACCGATAAGCCGCAAGAGTCTTCGTGCAATACAACAACACTGTCCTAAGATTCTTGATGTGATTCAGGCTAGGAAGTTCTTTGACAATATCTTGTTCTGGCTGTAATACTCGAGACATTGCAAAAATGTTGGCCTGTATGCATGATGGCGGTGTTCTATTTGCAAGCATTTCTAATATGAGTTTATCAACATGCGGCAGCCATTCTGAATGTCCACCTAAGTCAGTAGTCATGTGGGTAGGCAAGTGAGTAGTTGGTAGGCATGTGGGTATGTGAGACAATGATCGAATGAGGCAATCAATAACATAACATATACATATTCACCACGTGATTTATTTTTTACCCATTGCTTCACGACATATCGTGTGCTGTTCTTTTCAATGATAGCTTCATAGTAAGCTTTCAAAGAATCCATTCGTGTTTCATACTCCTGACATTTTTCTTCGTACTCGTGCCCCATCCAGTCAATTACCTCATCATACTCACCAACCTTCTTCTCTAAATCATCAATTGTCCTTGTCTCGTCATTGATTTCATCTTTCAACTCGTTGATTAGACTTGTGCTTGTCTGCAGTTTCTTAATTAGAATGAATGTTCTCTTGGCAGCCTTTTCGGACAATGCCGTAGCTTTATTGGCTGATGCTGATGCAAACTTGACGGTCCGTCTTGATTCATTCAAAATTTCGCATAACAACTCACGGGTGCCTTCAGCATCGTTCCACATCCGCTTCACCAGTTCATTCTTCTTTTTAATATGCTGTGCATGCATTAATTGAATTTTCCTTAGACTTTCACGGTGCTTAATCCTAATACTGCCCAGAACTGAATCATAATCACGCTTCAGAGTTAGGTATTGCTCAGTGGTGGCATGCACCTTTGCCTCAGACTTGCTCAGTATATCTGTGAAATCTATTTGGAGTTTGGAAACAATTTTAGAATTCTTGGTGACATTAGATTTGAGCTGTTGAGAGTACTTCTTGTCCTGTTCAAAGTGTGCCTTCTTGTGTCGCTTATTGGCCTTCCTAATTGTCTCCTCATGATTGTTCATAATCGCCTGGCACGGGAGAAGAAAGACGTCTGTGAGTAAGATAATTATATTGCTTCAATCACATGGGCGAGCTTATCTCACCTTCAATTCTGTATCTTTCTCCTCTAAGTCCAACACATGTGATTCATCTTTAGCAATCATCACTTTGGTCATTTTTAATAGTTCCAACTGGTGACGGCGATCGCTTGCTCTCAATTTAGATTCGGCCTTCTTACTTACTGCTGTCAGCGTGCGTTTGTGCCTATTCTGAATGGATTCACACTTCTCTGCTAAATCATTTGTCATTACTGAAACCGTCATCAGTGTGCTTTCGTGCTCTGTTCTTAAATCATTAGCCGTTTCAGCAACTGATGTAATCAGTGTGGATACTTCCATGCTGTGACGTTTGTCTTTGCTTCGAATCTCTGTCCTTGCATCCTTTAAGCAGTCACGCAGTTGCCCTACTACCTCCTTTGATTTTGTAAGTTTCTTGGTGATAGAGCGAATGTCAGACAAAGCAATTCCCTTTTCCGTTGTCTCTAGGTTCAGCTGTCTAGTTGCTTGTCCAAGTTGTTGAATAAGTTGGATCTTGGTGACCTTGCATTTTGAAGAACGAGAACGAGGTGCCAGAGCAATGTTGGGTGCGTCATTGACAAGTACATGGTTTTCAGGTAAGTCAACAATGGCCGGAACTTGTTCGGTCTCAAGAAGAAGACTGGTCCTGCAGGCCTTCTGTTTACCGCCCCTCTTGCAACCGTGTCCAAATTTTTTGCTGGCTCTCTTCCCTTTAAATCCCAGCTTTCCGGCAGGAGGAGCTCTTGATTTGGGGACATCATCAGTGGGTGAGTGACATGAGTGTCGCTTACTAGTTATGTTATTGCAAACAATCCCAATAGTAACCTCCTGCATCCCAATGGCCTCAGCTGCCATTGGTATACTCCGGATGACAGCCTCCTTGGCTATTGGTATACTTCCGATGACAGCCTCCTTGGCTGCATCGTCCTCCGCCTCCATCTCTGCTTCCTCCACCTCCTTTGCCGCCATCTCAGCAGAACCTCCACATTTCTGCTGGTCTGCAAAAAAATTGCAAGAGCCTCCGGCGTTCCCCTGTTGATCGAAGGTTTTTATTGTCTCCTGTATCATCCCAATGGCCTCAGCTGCCATTGGGATACTCCCCACAGCCTCCTCGCGTGAAACAAGAGACAAGAGGGGAGGGTGAGGGTAAGCCACAATGCCAACAGACAAGTCCTCCATCCCCACTGCCTCCTCCTCCGCCACCATCTCTGCTGCCTCCACCTCCTTCACCTCCATCTCTGCTCACACAAACCCCGCCCCTGCGACACAGGCGTCACGCGCCTTTGGACAAACATTGGGAGAAGGGGCGTGCGCGCGGAGGGGGGGGGTTAACAAGATTGAAGGGGGAGAAGGGGTTGAGTGTTGTGTTGTTTTGTCACTGAAAAAACACATCAATTTTGTTGGTGATGCGCCGAGTCCTGCACACTCACAAGAACCCTGCCCCCGTGACACAGGCATCACGCGCCTTTGGACAAACATTGGGAGAAGGGGCGCGCGCACGGAGGGGGGGTATTAACAAGATTGGGCAGTGGGGAGGGCCATTTCCTAGCGGCCACGGATAAAAAAGGTAATATCATGGCCTCGTGCATGTGTGGTGAGCACGATTTTTACGTGAAAATCACCCCAAGGCGAAAATCGGGCGATGCAGTCGCACGCACTATTGTTGCCCCCGTGCGACTGCATCGCCTGATTCGCCACAAGGGAATAAATACATGGCGAATCATCGCTCACGGAGGGGGATCCGGGGGGGGGGGTCTTATTACATTATTGGCATTTCGGCTGGTTTGGCGCAGCTCTCCCAAGACACCTCGATTTCGGGATTTTTTTTGGAAGCGCGGGAAGACCCCCAAAAAAATTATTTTTGAAGGCGACAGCAAGACCACAAATCCAGTTGTGACGAAAAAATAAAAAATTAAAAAAATAACTAGTAGTTGGTTTTATCATTGTCACCCCTACCTTTAACTTCTTTGAGTTGTACTACTTAGGTTTTGCTCGAAGAGTTGTCTTCCGGCATGTTTGAAGTCTAGTTGTACTAGCTTTTATGGTGTGTCCTGGTTCCTCTAACTAGATGAACCATTACTGGTATTACACACTGGTTTGCGGAATGTGGACTTCGTCCGATAATCCGTGTATATTTTGCCTATGCTATCCATTTTTGTTTTGGATAATTAAAGGCTTTGCCCTGGTCAGAATGGTT
>JALLBA010000448.1:0-18191 GCA_036939675.1 Cyclostephanos invisitatus
ATCGATTGATGACCATAATTGAAATTTGGCCCAACAAGTTTTCAAACCAAAATTTCATCCATTTTTCGCTCCCGCCAAAAAGACAGATGTGACCTTTTAGATTTATCAGTCTTAAATGCACCTCCTCAAAAACTTCTGGACTAAAATTTACCTACGTCGAATCCATGGTATATATTGACCATCCCCCCCCCACCGAATCAATATCATGACACCACAATGGTCGACTGCCGCCCTCTCGCCATATCTCGACACCTCTATCATTCTTGCTGGTGATTACAACAATGATGAGAGTATCTTTGCTCGATTGTCTCCGTGACAATGGTACTGTTGACGTTGAGCGATGTCTTGAGTATTTCAATCACAATTGAGAGAGAGATCAACTTCTGCTTAACTATGCCTTGTTGGAGTCGGAGTCGTTTCCGTCAGGTGGCGAGTCTGATGACCACCACCTCCAATACATAGGGAGCGACAGACGCATGCCCGAAGGATCGTTTGTGGGAGAAAGGATTCTGAAGATGGCCTTCTTGTCGTTATTCCACCCTAGGAATCACTGTGGTACAAGATGTACGTGTCAAATTTCTATAAGATGCAGGAAAAGTTTCGTGCCCATTTTTGTATTCCATATGATAATTTCAGGGATCTAGTTCATTGGGTGATGATAGATCACCTATATAATAGATGGTGTGGAAAGAAGTGCAACACCAAGAAGAGTTCACCCGTCATATTGCTTGTACTAGGTTCGTTGCAGTATCTTGGTTGAGGCTGGACGTTCGAATGTCTCCTTCTCGGCGCTGCAATTGAGATAATGCTCAGTGCGAGAGAGTGATGGACTGGCCGTTGAGGCGACCATGTCCTTCTTGCCAATAGCAGCAAGAACTGTGGCACGCTGAGCAGCACGATGTTTGGCGTTGGTACCAGTCATCCTGGTGAGTAGATTTGCCATCACTTGCTTGATTACCCGATATCTTTCCGAATTCTTCACCTCAGGGGGCAGTTGCATCCTAAGTCGTCCTCTCTGTATATTTCCATCTAGTGTATCGGATTCCAAGGAGCACTTGGATGGGAGGGGGGGGCGTTCTACATGAGCGTTTGGGGTTGCGGCGATGAAGGCGTACTAGTGGACTGTGACGAGCCATGCAAACCATCAGGGGTGACATGTGATGAGTGGCAGAGGCAGCACGGACTGCGTTGAGAGGCCCTATGTTTGTTGCATATTTTAATACTAACTCCCCACTACGTAGAATGAGGATTGCAAAAAATATTCGTCCAACTGTAAGGCTCGAGCTGGACCAAAACTGAGGATTTGGTTTTTTTAGGGAGAATCACAAAAACGTCCGGCAATTGCAAGGCTGGGCCTTAGTAGGAATTTTCAGGAATTTATTATGTACCTCTTTGAGATGATGGAGTGACTCTTGGAGAGCGCGCCATTTCTAATCCCGCCATCTTGCATTTTCACGGGGGGGATGGGGGCCGGCCCCGCTTATGGGGGGTCGTGTGCACACACGAGCAAGAGCTTCCCCTCGCAAGCCAAGACCGCAAGCCAAGACCCACAAGGGCGCACAAATACATAAACATGTCTGCCCAGAAATTCCATCATTCCTCTCGTCGCGTCGTCCGCCGCCGCCCATCGCACGCCGCGCCATCATCTTGCGTCTTCGTCTACAAACCCCCCACGTTTACTGCGGAGGCGCGTTTCATGTCGTCAGCCGTTCCGAGGGACGTTACACGCGTTCGCATCCACGATTCCGTGAGGTCCATCCAGCCAAGGGTGTTCGAAGACTGCTCCGATTTGGTGGAGGTGGAACTTCCGGGGGAACTTGAATCGATCAGGGCGGGAGCGTTCTTGAATTGCGCTTCCCTCATCCGTGTCGATATTCCATGCAGTGTCACCGTCATCGGCGACGGGTCGTTTGAGGGATGCACCTCGTTGGAGGAGGCCGGTGGTATATGTAACCTGTAACATCGCATCATTCTCACCTCGCGAATCTGCACATGGCCCATAAAGAACTAAGGTGTACGATACACCGACAAAAAGACACGAATTCGTTGGACGCTTGATTGGGCGGGAACACGTTCAGGAGTGAAATGTTCACAGCGTAACTCCAGATATTGTGCGACGATTCATGAGTTATGCTTCCTCAAGTTGTTGGATGATGCAAGTATTAAGTCTAATCTACCAGCGATTGGAATCATATGATGATAATAAATTACTTTTTAACGTAGTACGATCTACCACCACTGTTGTGGATAGAACTAGCTGCCAATATGCACGATTCCCTCGTCCCACAATCGCGATTGTCAACGACCTCGGCACACCATTCATACCAAACTCTGGACTCGTCAGATCGTCTCCAGATACTGCAATTCACCGTGGCTCCGTGAGGGATCACAAGCGGTTGCTTGAGTGGGAAATACTAGATGTTCGGAAGAGATAATAGCAAGATAACGACATTATATGCAATGAAGCCGTGATTTCAGCCCAATATATCAATACATGCACAAAGGAAGTACTCACTAACGGAAACCAGGAAAACATGCCCACAGAAAAAGAATTGGGAGCTATGCTTATCACAGACGATCTATCCTCGTCGTTCGCTCCATTCATCGTCGCCTTATCTTTTTCACTTGATCTTGAGGGGGGCGAGTCGTACAATACCGAATGAAAGGATCCCAAGAAGCCGTGAATTATTACGATAGAATGGCCGGAGATCTCTTTCTGATCCGACGACATGATCGATGATACGTCTTCGTCCAATGGGCCGTAGCCACAGCCGTTGGCAGCGCCGTGAGTGGGGTCGTGCGGGAACGAGATGCACGCGTGTCGATCGTTGTCAATGTCAACGGCGGCTCGTGCACTGCCATTGTCGCGGGCGGCGACGACGTCGTCCGATGGCGATGCCCCTGCACTCGAAGGGTGCGGGTGCGAGAAGATCCAACACGGTCGCTCATTGTGCGTTTGACTCGCCGCGTGACTGCGCACGACATACGGCGTCTCCATCGCCCTTTGCATGCCCACTGGGGGAGACGCGGGGCCTTCGTTGGCGTTGAGGGGGAGGCACGATTGGGTCTTCGCCTCCGAGTGCAGGCGCGCGGAGGAGACGGGCGCAATGAAGGCGGTGTAACTTGACGAATCGAGACGAGGGGGAGGGAACAAGCGATGTGAGCATGGAAAAAGCATGCGATCAATAATTTCATCGCCAACGATATGCAAGGACGACGACGGCGACGATGTCAAATCCCAAACCTACCTCTGCGGGATGCTGACGCAGTTTTCCTTGAGGACGCCGCACCTCTGTACCCCGTCCAGGCATTCCGGACTTAGTTCGTTATCGCCGAAGCTTCCCAGTAGCTCGCTCACCACGATGTCCGCCCTGCGAGTATGATCCCGTGCCATCTGCCCCAGGAGGGGATGGGACGATGCCTCCCGCATGTCGCAACCGACCACGGTAACGACGGACGTACCGGCGCCACTTCCATCGTCGTCGTCGTACGGATTGTAATCCCGCCCGCCGTTCCACGACGGATCGGCGCGCTTCAACCCGCGAAGGTATAGCACCGCGCTCGGATTCTTCTCGATGGCGACGATTTTGGCGCACAGCGCTTTCCCTCCCCCATTGCTACTGCCATCCCCGCGACCGCCGAGCGCCAACGAGGCCGAAGCTCGAGCAACGGCGCTCACGGCCTCCCTGACGAGGGGTCCGCGTCCTGCTCCCACCACTAGGATCGTAACGCGATGGACGTCGACGGCGACATCCCCCCTCCAATCGCGATCGCCGTCGTGCCTGCCGTCCATGTTCGAATCCACCAGGTCCATCGACGTCGCGAACGACGTCCCCTTCGATCCCATGGATGGATACCGCCCCATACCCATCCCGTCCAGTAGCGCCAGATATATCGCGTGTCCGTACCGCTCGTACTTCACGGGATCCTTCTCGAAGGTTTCGTACGTTTGATATTCCAAGTGATCGCCGAGGGGCTGTAGAGGCGATTGTAGATGATCGAGGTAGGGCGTCTCGAGCATCGATTCCTCGGAATCCAGTTTCCGTTGCAACGACGTTCGGGATCGTAGGTGACGGAGGTATTGGAGGTGATGCATCGGCCTCGCGTTACGATCGTCGTCGTTCCCGGTCGGATCGCATCCCTCGATCAACGTCCGCAACGTCCTACCCAGCCTGCCGTATGCCATGTCGAATATCGCCTGATGCGATCTCGACAACGTCGGGTATCCCAATTTATTCCTAAGGAAGATGCGTGCGTCCCAACATATCGCCCTGACGTGTCCTCCCCCCAACAGCAGGTGCAACAATACGATGACATTCGGCAACTCGTCGTTATCGATTTTACCATTCACGTGCAGCATGCATCCCACGGACGACGAGTATTCGCACCTCGATAGCAACGACAGGTACGACGATACGCCCGACGTCGTCAATGGCACGCGCATCCACAATCGCACCCGCGATCCGTGGGAGCACGTCGACGACGACGACAATTCGCATATCCATCGGGCGTATTCCCTCGCGGGCGCGTCGCGATCGACGCACGTCGCCCGGCGGGACGACGTCGCATCGTCGACCCCGTTCGATGCGTACGCGTCGCCGACGATGTCGTCGTCGTCGACGTTCGCGATCGACGTCGACGTCCCGGGCACCGACGGCAATATCACCGCGGGGACATTGACGTGCGCCGCCCATTCCATCATCCCCCGGAGGACGCGCGACGCGTCGTCCCGTCTCGCGCGATCCGATCCCGCATCGACCGACGACGACGACGACGACGTCAGGGCGCGTATCAATCCCACGCCGTGCGTCGCCGTCGCGACCGCGTCGTCGTCGTCCTCGACGGCGAAGCGCGGAGGATCGATCACGATCCCGACCACGGACGTGGTCCACCACCTCGACTCGAGTCGCGTGACGTCCGTCGTCCCGTCGCCGTCGTCGTCGGCGGATGCGTCCGGCAATCCGATAACGACGTAATCGTATCCATCCGACCTAGCGAGTCGCAGCGACCTGTGCGCGTCAGTCGCGCATCCGTCGTCGAGGTGATGGATGCCGCATATGAAGGGCGACGATGTCGATGGTGACGATGACGACGACGACGACGACGACGACGACGACGACGACGATGACGATGACGATGACGATGCGGTCATATTGGCGGTGGATTGGAAATGGTCGAGGTTGACGATATTATGACAACGACGACTTCTACCACCACTACGACTACTACTACGACGACGATAATATTACGTGGCCGCCGTCGCTTCCTTTTTGTATGGGGGGAGGAAGAGCTGCAGCGGCAAGCCAAAAGCAAGCGGGAGGGAGGAGATGTTGTATGGCTTTTTTCTTGGCTCTCCCGAGAGAGTCGAGCGGTCTGGCCGTCCTCCCGGGTTCATTTTTTGTCTCAAAGAAAAGGTCGTATGTATCCCAAATTCCCAACGCCTTCCTTACTTCTTCCCCAACGACGATCCTACCGACGGGCAAGGCGCGTCGTCGTCGGGCGATGACGACGTTCGTTTGGTTATCCGATGCATGAAAACCCAAAACAGGGTCCCCTTGCGTCCTCACGCCCTCCCGTAGCCTTAGCGGGCGCCGACCCCTCGGTAACAGCGGTCAGTGAGCAATCTTTCGAAATTTGCAAATTAATAGAGATAGAGCGACCACACACACATCATGGGCAGTCCGACAATTACTGCCCAAGCGAGCGCCTCCGCCGCCGCACCGGACGGCAATCGTACGATGCAGCGGAACGCATCCGCGCCCAGGTACTTCGCATTCTGGTCGACGAGTCCGGAATATTACCCGATATTCTCCCATTCGCGCATCGTCGCCACGATATTGCTACTCCTCTCGTCCGCCGGTGCCCACGTCGCCATAGTCCAGCCCCTCATGTCGACGCTATCGCTATTCCTACTCCGAATCACGTTCCTATTCACCGCGACGCTATCATTGTTGCACGAGACGGGCGCGCTGCGTCGATGTGCGTTGAAATTCGCCGAGATCGAAATTAGCAAGAACCTGAACGGCGCATTGATCACGCTGTCCGATGGCGAGTTCGATCTATGGCGGGGCAAAGTCGTCGTGCGGGATTTCGTCATACACAACAAGGATCGGGATGCATGGGGGTGGGATTCGCCGTGTCTGGCACGCGTCGGACGGATCGAGGCGACGCTGAATTTCACGTCCGTCATCAAGCTGCCGTTCCATGGGCAGATACTGGATCACGCGTTCTTCGACGTCTACACGGTATTGGTCGAGGACGTGCAGGTGTTCGTCGAGAAGCGAAGGAATGTATTCAATTTTCACTTGCTGGATCCCAGCCTGAACATCCCGGGTCATTCCCATATCATGGATGAATACAAAGACAGGAGGATGAAGTGGTCGGAGCTAGAGCCGCAGGGGAAGGACGGAGAGACCTCGGCGGGGGTGAGTGAATCATCGAGCTCGGACAAGGACGAAACGCCGGGGGAATCGGCTTGGTCTCGCGAGGATGGAATACCCGCAGTCAGAGAAACGGTCGAGGAGGCGAACAAGATAGTCGAGAAGCTCGTGGGTGCCGTATCCAAAATCGGCAATGCCGCGAACGAGGGTGGGTCGAGGGCACTGCAATCGGCGTTACGGAATCAAAAGGACGGATTGGTCCACAACCTGAAACAGCTACGCAATCACAAAGCGACGATGACGAGCGGCGCTTCGTCCTCGGACAGGAAGGACTGGGAGTCGACGACGAAGCACGGGGTGTCCGTAATGCGCGAGCTGGGGAGGGTGGTCGAGAAGAACGTACTCGACATGAAGACGTCGCTTTCGTTCTTGCAAAAGCCACCGGAGAAGAAACAGGGGTGGCAGTCGAAATCGCCGGATTACATCCGGGTGGGGTCGGTCCTTCTGCGCGAGGGCCGTATTTTCACTAAGGACATCCTACTCCCCAAGGGAGGAGGAGGCCAGGGGGATGGTCCCTTGAAATCCGCATCCGCCCATGGATCCGATCGGTCCAATATTCGCGGCCAGGAGACTACCTCCGGTTGGGCCAGGCCCATCGTCATCGTCGAGCTGGCCATTACCGGTGCCGAAATGTCCCCTCCAATGTCCGCACGAGATCCGACTAATGGTATGCCCCTGGTCGGGATCTCGCTGGATCGACTGCTGGATATTGTCCAGAAAAGGATTATGGCCGAGGTTGCCAAAACGGAAACGGGTAGGCTATATCAGACCGCATTTGGCGAAGTATTCTCGTTTGTGGGTGAAAACTCGGCCGGAAAAGAGTCGTAACATAGATCTTCACTAACATCTTCGCAAGTTGGGATGCCTCCAATTCACTCTATTGATGTTTAGCTGCCTTTGCGCCGAATCTGTCGTCGTAAAAACATTGAGATGGTACTCGGGTGAAGATATTCGGCGCATGTTATCCACAAATCACCGGTGCAAAGCATCCTCTGGGAACATGCACGGTCCACCATTTTAACTCCTCAATCATGAATCAACAATGCATCATCATTATTTTTTTTTCAAGGCCAGGCAAGGAATAGCCGTTGCTTAATTCTCTCTGTATACCACCGAATGCAAACAGTCAGTCACATATGCTACTATGCAGGTACTCACAACAGCGGAAACGACAAACAATCTCATTTCACATCTTCAGTTTGGCGATTTCTGTCGAAGTTAACCTATGTACTTATGATAATTGTGTGTCCTTTACTTCATTGCTTTTTCAAGATATTATAAAATGAGCTCAACCCAACGACTGCAGGCAAATCGTCAAACATCTGTATCCGTGAGTAGCTCCAGCAAGACCATCCTTGCCCTACACGCCCTAATATTCATCGACAGTCTCCCTTCCGCCGTTTCGATGGCCTCACCCCGAATACTTGTTAAGGCACGGAGCGATGTCTGATCCGCAGTCTCTCAATAGTACTCCACCAAATCAGGGTAGTCGGCCTCATTCATGACTAAGCATCATCAGTTGGCAGCTAGTACAATGTCAGCCGACAGCGTTAACACCTTTTCCAATTCTTCGGATCCCAATTCATGCATGAGCTGATTTCTCACTTGATGAGAACCAAATCCAACATTCTGCATTTCCCCTCCTCCCGATGTTGTGGCGAAGTCGTACAGGACGCCCACAAATGCAGTCCCCTCCACGAAATGGATCAATTCCTCCTCTTCCATTCCCCCCACCGTCATGCTATTCTCGTTTGCGACGTTTTGCCATTTGTCAATATCGACCTTAATTACCGCGTGCCAAATGGTCGTAGCATCTCTGGACATTGCCTCCATCTGGTCGGGAGTCTTTGCGGCAGCGACCGACAGTCCGCAGATGGCAAACCTCTTGATCTCGTCCACATCTTGGGATGATTGTATTTTTTCCACAGCAAGCCTGAGAATGTCATTCTCGCCCAAAGCGATTTCGTCCCCCAACGCGGCATCTTCTTGGAGGATTCTCTGAGCGCAGAGGAGGGTTAGGCCATTCTCGATCGCCTTCGTCCTTTGGCCGTATGCCGTTGTGCGGTTTGCAGACTTCGCACCGGCGAGTTTGTTAGAAAGCTTGGCGAGGCTCATTATTTGATCTTTTTCCCATAGACTCATCCCTGATTCCTTTCCGAATAGTAACGGAGAGGTAATATCCAATAAGCCAACGGTTGCAAGCTCATGTCCACCAACACGTAGATGTTGTATCCACGCCAAGTTTGACAGCCGATGATCGTTACGAACGTATCTTGTCAAATCGTGGTGACAATGCTTGCCCAATTCAAAAACTGACGAATTCCTGTTTAGAGAAATTGAAGATTAAACTAAAATTGATAACAAATATGCATTGGCTCACCTTCAGAATAAAACCCTCGATCCGCATACCAGCGCAATACATAGCTGCAAAATGACAGGCCCGTGTTGTGATCACGCGTTTGATGTAGATGCCCATAGGACGAATCCGGCGACGAGTTGATTATCATTTGCCGCAGATCGTATCGTTCATCCGCCTTCTGGTCGGAGAAAGGTCCTATAAATCTCCAGCTCTGACGATGGTCGTGGCAAATCTGAACGATTCCCTCGAAGTATGAATGTTCCAGGCTTGTTTGCAATGCCACTAGATCATCCTTCTGATCGTTTGCGATTCGTCGTAAGAGAGAAACGGCTAATGACTTGGCCCCCTCGTATGACGATAGTAAACTGTCGTCATTGTTGGGCTCACCGAGTGCTAGAGCGTCACGATGACCGGATAGGACGGACGCGGACAAATCTTCCACGTAACGCCGCATATCGGTGTCATGATGTACGGTTGTAGGGGCAGATTCACTCCACTGCTGAATAGACCGCAATTGCTCAAAGAGCACGGCTAGTACAGAAGCGGACGAAGTCCAAGGCGAATAAGACGATGAGTCGTAACTTGGAATATCATACAGGGGGCTGGATTCATTTTGGCGGTAGCGAAGAGCTTGTCCGATGCCCTCGCAAATGAACGCGGAGGTCAATAGAAGGAGCATATCTTTCCCCAGTAGCAACGAGATGCCATCAGAGAGGTCCATTTGTTGCAATCCGGACCATTTTTCGGGGAGGAGAGTGACATCGTCAGATGCACCCTCCAAGGCTGTCATCACGATCTGCCGCGCGTGCGCCAGCTCGAGTCGTCTGCTATTGTCCCCTCCCCCGACCGCGGCTTCCGACTTGGTGAAGTGGCCTTGACATTCGATCAGCAGGGCCCTCGTCGCCGTTATCATCTCTCCATGATCCCTCAGACGAACCTTTCCCTCAGTCGAAACCCTTCGATAGGCCCCCGCGTGCACAAGGAAGGTGACGAAGTCCTTATGCAGCCGCAGTTTATCGCGAAGAGCCGTCACCGGACTGCTGACGCTGCTCTTTACCCTGAGTGCAAATGGCGTGCCGCCCACGCCACCGCCGGCTGCTCCTCCGAAGGATGTGCATACGAGGTCTTTCGACGCGAAGACGACCGCGGCCGAGAGGACTCGCGAGGGACAGGTCCCGATGGACGGGGCTACGACGGAGCGGGCGTGATTTCCACCGCCGCCGCCGGCCTCCTTTACCTTGGAAAGGTACTGGCGGAAAGACGACTGGAGGTGGGATTTGATCGTTAGGACCGCCTCGTCGTTGGCGAGGAGGAGGAGCGACGACGACGCGGCTCGCAGTAGATCTTTTGGAGGCTTCTCCGCTCCCTCCCTCGATGACGAGGACAATGCAAGCTGCTGCCGGCGAGAGATTATTGGAAAGCGGACGTGCGCACCACCAAGCAGGCCAGTCGTGGACAGGAAGACACATCCTCCCGTGAGAGGATCGTAACTGAACGAGTCGCGTACGACGGAGGGCACGATTTCGGGATGAAGATCCAGGTCCTTGACTCGCGGCGACTCCCGTCGCCGTCGCGCCGACGCGATGTCGACCGGGGGAAAGTGAATCGCCGATATTGTCACAGGAAACGGCCGACCAACCCCTCCTCCCGGGGTGGCAGGACCGAACCCGACGTACGCCACCGAACCGCCGATGAAGATCGCGGGCATTTCGTCCCCTCGAAGATCCCTGGACTCCTCATCTTCCTCGGCGACTGCCAGACCCGCGCATTCGACTCCACCGACGATAGAGTCCGAGAGGGACGGACCTGAGTAACGATCGAGCCACGCCGCGTCGACGACGTACGGCTCCCACCCCCCACCGTCGTAGGCATTGGCAAGTCCACCGATCCTCACGACGTATGCGCGCGTGGCGGTCTCGTCGTCTTCCATCGAAATGCGGATCGAGACGATGATCGAAGCGCCGTCCGCAGCGAGGATCGGCGCAGCAAGGATCTCCAGTCGGCGATAACTCTCGAGGACGTTGTCCTCCCCCCCCCCCGTCATCGAATCCACCGTGTCATCGGGGGGCGGTACTGACACGAGGGCCGACAGGTCCAAGGTGCCGTCGTTTCGACGGGGAAAGGGACAATAGCGCGAGGTCCGTCCCTCCCTCCACCTCCCGTCGATGCCGTCGCCGCCGACGTATTCGTCGTCATCCGACGACGTGGACACGATCCACTCCCTCAACGCCATCGACGACGTGAACGAGACGACGCGCGCGATCGACGGCGGCGGCCGCAAAGCGATCGACGACGACGACGACGACGGTGGCAATCGCTGCTGCTTGCGAGGGGGGGGCATCCCGGCCGGGCCCCTGCTCGGACTCTTCCTCCTATTGCCCCCAACGACGTCGTCGTACGGGTCCACTCCCGGCATCGTCGTCGACGGGGGGGGAAGCGGGATGAGCGCCACGATGTCCTCGTCGTCCTCGTCGTCGCCTCGATCGTCGATCCGCTTTCCATCCAACGTCTTCGCACCCCCCCCTCCTTCGCCGTCGTCTCCGTCCATCGAATGCCTCCTCTTGGAGGGCGTGGTCAAGTAATCGTAAAGGCCCCTGATGATGCCGACAGTGGCGCTTCCCCCCCCCCCCACCCCTCCTTCGGGATGATCCAGTCCGATATCCGCCCTCCTGACGAGCCTGGCGTGCAAGGTCGACGGACGCGAAGTCCGATAGACCTTCCACAATCGTCCGCGGGATGTCGATACGAGCAGCCACGAGGATGACGTCGTCGACGACGACGACGACGACGACGACGACGACGACGGGTAGGAGTAGGAGGGGTGGTCGGAGGGGTCGATCGTCGGGATCATGGCGGTGAGGTATTCGCCATCCCCCAAGCGCAGGCGCACCGACGCATCGCACTCCTTCGTCGTGCCGTCATCCGCATCGCACGTGTTGTCGTCGTCGAGGACCCATACGCACAATACCCCCGTGGCGGGACTCGCGACGTACGCGTGCCGGGGCGAGGACGACGACGACGACGCCCCTCCGCCTCCCCGACCGCCGCGGCGGCGATCGCGACCGCCCCCCCCGCCACCATCGGATCCGAGGATGGCAACGAGCGGGTCGTTCCCGCGATTCCTCGTCCACGGCCGACAATTCTCGCGATCGTCGACGACGAGGGGGCGGTGCTCCGGATGCGCGATCCTCGCGTACAATCCCGATACCGGCGCGACGAGCTCCTCGTTCGACGTCTGCGTGGCATGCTCCCACACTATCACGACGGAGGGGTCATCGTCGTTCCCACCCCCTCCTCCATCCCCTCCCTGTCTCCCCACCCCGCGTCCCCCGACGAGGATGTAGGACGCGCCGCTGGATCGATCGTCGACGCGACCGCGGGGCGGATGCGGCAATGGTACGTCGTTATCATCGTTGGCGTAGTACCTCGCGAGGACGTCGTGGACCTTGGGAGGAATCACGCCCACGACGTTGGACGTGCATCTTACGCGTGGGCGAGAGGAGGAGGGGGACGACGATTCGTCGTCCGGGGGGATGAGGCGGCGTTCGGGAGGAGCCATGACGGTGGGCGGTGGGCGTTACAATGATATTATTTGTCTTCGGTCTTTGGTTCTCTCTAGAGAGGTCCGGGTCCTCATAACGGGTACAGGTCTGTAGAACTTAGATACGTACTTTACGATAAACTGGGTTTGAGGAAGACGGACTAACGAAGGAATTCCTACTATCTGTGTCTGTCTGTCTGTCTGTGGTGTCTTGACCCGTCGGGCATGTGTCCGACGGGTACGACCTGAAGGCCCCGCCCCGTTGGACCCGCTTCGAGGTTGTACTATTATCGCCGGTTGAACGTCGCCTCGGCGCTCTCTCACCTCTGACACGAAGCGACGTGAGATTGATTTGATTGATGTGTTCTTCTCATTTCTTCCATCCCATCCCAAAAGCCATGAGTAGTCAATTTCGTTTCGCTCTCCTCATCATATTAATGCCGCTGTGCCAATCGAGATCTACATTCTTCTCGCCTCGAAATGCAGAGTTCGGTACAATCGTCGGTGGTCCCACCTTCCTTCCGCCGAGGGGCGGTGGTGGCATCATGAATCGCAAATCATCCTCGCGCGTCCCCCCTCCCTCCGCGACAAACGAGGACGACGCTGCCGGTGATGCCGGCGACGACATCGACGCTCCTTCTTTAGAAGAGGGGTGCACCGAGAATATCGCGAATGACGACGATGGCGACGTTCGAAAGAAATCTCCTATCATCCCTCCATTCGATCGATCGGCGGTGAGCAAGAAGCTCCACGATGAGGAGGTCGACGAGATAAAGAAATCGCAACGTTTCCTGATCAAGCAACAACGCAGGCGCATGCTGGATAAAACGTGGCTGGATAGGGGTATCACGTCTATCATCGAATTTTTCGAGAATGTGTTTCGTTGGGAGGTGATAGATGTGTAGAACGGAGGACATATGGAAATTGGATGATTGTGCTCGACGTGTCCATACCCATGACGATGGATCAAAGGAACTCTTGTCAATGGGAAAGATTGATGTTTCCAAATGAGCAACGTTGGTTATTAAATGTCTTAACAGCCATTAGTTTTACGGTTGATCGCAATACAGATCATATCGTAGGTATAGTTCACAGATCCTAAATTTGTTATCATCGGAACGATCGAGAGCTAAACCAATACGATTCAGATCGTAAATTACCTTTTATCAACATGCGCGGCTACTTATGTTTCAATCAACGATGACGTTTGTGAATAATCGATTAGTACGAGCTTTGACGGTTCACATCGAGCAGATCCATGACCCAAGATAATCAGACAAGCTTTGCTCAAAACAAGCTTCACGAGGAAAAGAAACAAATATGACCAGGCAACGTGTTGTGTTTCACGAGGGGGTGTCTAGTAGGCAAATTATGCATTATGATAGGAAAACGAATGCGCGGTGGAACGCTCATGCGTGTGCGACTCCGAAGCAAGAATTCCCTCAGCTCATGTAACCCTCCGTCCTCGCAAGCATTTGTCCACTGGCCTTGCCGTCGAGGAAAAGCTGGTCAACGTCCTTCACATCCTCCTCGGAAACAGCCGTCCGTCCGGACGTCTCAGCCACGATCCTTGCAGGCGTCAGCATCTGCACGGCATATCTCAACGACGTCCGCGCTCCAACGTCGCTCAGCATTCGAAGTGCCGACTCCTCCACCTCGATGCCCTCCACCGTCGCGCGTAGGTTCAAAATCTGCACCATCTCGTCGGCGTTGTACGGCAACGTACGCACGATGAGCATCCTGTCTAACAGGTCCACCGGTATGCCATGGGGGGAGAGGACGTCGGTGCCGCGTATTTGACATACACCTCGATTGGTCGCGAAAATGACTATGGGAGAGAGCGTCGACTCGAGCGAACGATTGAGGTACGTGAAGCACTCGATGTCGAGCATGTGCACCTCGTCGATGAAGAGCACTCCGGGCACGAGCTCGGCAACGCCCTGATCGATGTACCGATTCACGACGCGGTTGATTTCCGTCCGTAGCTTCTCGGTGATTTCTGTCTTCTTCGATTTGCCCATGGCAGCCATCAGGGACATGACGTCCTTCCCCCCCTGCGGACGCGCATTGGCTACGTCGAGGTCGTGGAGCGTGACGTCCTGCACGACCTCCTTCTTCTTGTGAACGTCCCCCTTCGGCAGCGGCACGTACTCCTCGGCCTCGAGGTCGAATTCGGTGGCGTAGGCGTCGCTACGACCGACGCGCTTCACCGCCCCCGAGTTCGCCTCAATGTACATGACGTCCCCGATGCTAACTCCCTCCTTCGTTAGTCCTTCGTGTATTGATGGATCGAGCTTCAATGTCTTAACCCCCTTCGTGGATTTGAGCGTAATGACGACGTGGGAGATGGACCGGCCGTAGCCCCCCAATGGGTCCTCCGTCTCCTCGACCGTCAATTCTGTCACCTCGCCCTCGTACACCTCCTTCGATTCGCGTATGCGCAGGCCGATGGCCCGCCGGAAGTGCTCCATCAGTATTTCCGTCTTCTTGACCTCCGAGCTGAAGACCTCGGATCCCACCATCGGGCAGAATGGGACCTTCGGACCGAGCTCCTGCACCGTTCATCGATCCCCGTTTTAGTTTATTCGCGATTGTTTAGACCCAGATGATTATTCAACGGGGAAAGAACGGACGAGGATGAATATGGACCTACATCCAAATCGAAATAAACAAATGACGAAGTGCCGTCGTGTCATTTTTTATCCCCATCCGCTCACCTGCGCGATCCCCAATGCCAGCGCCGTCTTGCCAGTTCCCGGCGCCCCCGCCAAGAGCAGCGCCCTTCCCGCCATCTTGCGAGATCGGATGAGATCGACGACGAGTCCGCACGCTTCCCTCGCCCTCTCCTGCCCGACGAGGCCGGATCCGATGGGGGAGGCGACGCCGGTCAAGGGGTCGAGGCCGAGGCCCTTGACATGGGTGTGGGCTGAAACGCGCGTCGCCTTGGACGTGGATTGCACCTCCTCTATCTGATGCAAATTTTGTACGAAAGACGAGAAAGAGACGGACGAGTTTAGAGAGGGGGCGAGGCAATCGAAAAGAAAGGACGAGCATTGCCCGCGGGCGTCGATTCGCCCATCAACTCCACAGCAGAGAAAGAAAAAAAAATACCGCAGGATAATGCGATGGCGTATCCTCACCTTCATATTGCTTCAACTCTTATGTCGGGAGGATCTCGGTAAAATGTCCTAGTTTAATCGGGGCGACCTACGGCTGGGGTTATGATGAAATCCTGTTGGATGGAGAATGCCCCATTCGAATCGAGAACGGCGGGCAGAAAAAGAGGTCGAGAGAGCTGGATGGTTATTTGCCGAACTAAAAAAAAGGCGGGGTTCACTTTTTTTCCCGCCGAAAAAAAGAAACACAAAAGTTCAAATCGCGGCAATACAATACCAGTGAAGAAACGCGTCTGGCCATGGGTTCAGTTTCGGAAATCGAGGTTTTCAAGTGATAAAAATAAAGTCAAGCATCCTTTGACCCACCAGAGTTTCATCACTAGAACGCTATCAAACGTGTTGTTGTATTATACTAGCATTCCTCTTTCGCACATCGCGCGTTGTTTCATCGTCGTAAGTTTTGTCCATCATCCATCTTCGTCGTCGTCGTCGTCGTCGTCGTCGTCGTCGTCGTCGTCGTCGTCGTCGTCGTCATCATCGCATCAGGGCTTTTTAGCTTGTGTGTTACCATGTTGGTCTGGCCACGTTGCGGCTGATTAGTTTGTTTTGGTCTGGCCTGATGTTTTACTACCTACCTACAGTACCTACCTACATCCTGTGATGTCATGTGATGTTGATGTCACATCGCCGATCTCATGAGGTTGCGGTAAAGCTGACTTTTTCAAAAAAAATCAGAAGTATTGAATTCTTGATTTTTTCAGACAGATATTATTTCAGTCATTTTTTTTACACACCCACGTACGTGTGTTAATTTTTTGGCGGGATACATGCCCAACTTTTCTGTGTAAATCTCATGCTTCCTCAATGTGAGATTTACACAAACCTTCCCAGGGGAAATTGTGAGAGTTACAGGAAAGTGTGATCACAAATTTATCGCCAAAGCCAATGCAACTGACAAACCTGAACAGACGTATGTGCAATCTCGCCTGGTGTCGCTAAATCCACCACCCCCGCTACACACACAACCACAACACAAGATGGTGCCTCCCCACTGCACCCCAGCGGCTTCGCCATCTCTCTCCATGGAATCATCGTCCATGGCCCCAAATCATGGTGCCGAACCTCAACATGAGTCTGATGCATGCCCAGGTGGCACGGGCTCTTTCTCGCCACTCTCCTTCCACTTCTTTTGGGCGCTCAAACACGACCCATAGAAAATGAGAGTGGGGGACGGGGGCTCGTGAATATGTGGCTGCCTTTGTTTCAATGAAGCAACAACCAAACGAATGTCGTTAGGGGCTGTCGGGGAGGGGATGAAGAGGAGAAATGTGCGCTACCTAGGGGAACGAGAGTAAGGCAACAAAGAAGTGAAGAGTGATAATTGTGAGCTTAGAGTAAAGATAAAAGATTATCTACTTATAATCTTCGGAGAGTTTCCAGGGCTGCTGAATCAGTGCTCTACACGTCAGCATTATAAACATGAATAGGAACTCCATACATATCCTGGCCAAGGTATGTAGGGAGAGTACTTATATTAAGTACCTTAAAATAGCCTTAGTAATAATACCAAGATAATAATACTAGCATTCTTGCTATAGTATTAATTATCCACTTTGGCTAGCTGATCACCACTGGGCCTATGCCATTAGGGCTGCATCAGCGTGCAGGATATTCTGTCGTGTGTGTGACTGCCGTTCTGTGTCTACACATACATACGGCTGGGTACTGCAGCGCCTCTTTCGTGATAGGTTGGAATATGCTCATGTTGTGCATCTGTTTGAGCTCCTTCATCACTCCAGCTTCCCCTTGTTCCTTGAATCGCTTGATCCCCACACCTATTGAGTACGTAGTCAGCTCCACTCCGAGAGCGTACATCTCCCTGTCCTCAACGGGTATCGGCTTTGCGTCACTCAGGGAGTTTTCCGTGAATAGACACATGCCATCTCGTAGTGTGGCGCTGCACTCTAATGTTGTTGCAAGTAGGGCATATCATCGTATCTCAATGTCACTCCTCTGTTCGCCCTCCTTGGGTATCTGCGCTCTCCTTGATCAGTGTCGTTGGGGTCGTTATCATCGTCGTCTTCATCTGAGTAGTCTACGATGGTCTTGACCTCGTCTATCTGTTTGTGATTAATCTCCTTGTCCAGCACAATGGGAATTGCGGTGCCCCCGATCTCCTCGTCCAGCATGATGGGAATTGTGGCATCTCCGATCTGGGCTGGGGCTAGTATGTCATCATGCCCTCGTGATCGTCATCACCAAATTCATATTTGTCTTCCTCAGCAGGTATTGCTTGTGATTCATTCACTCCTGCAATGGCGACCGGGGCATAAAGTGCATTGAGGGCTGCGAGGTCTTCAACTCTGCCGTGGGGGTCAATCTCATCTTCAATTGCAAGGACGTCACATGTCAATGCAACCCCGGGAAATTTGGCTGTAACTGATGGGTAGAGGACAACTTTGTCCTGGAGCATGACATCGGCACCGACGGCGTCAATGGCTTAATTCCATTCATAGAGGACGCCATTGCGGTCAGCAAAGTCAAAAGTGTTGTTACCGTGAACCGACGTCCTGTATGTTTCAACCTGTTTGATGACTGAATCGGGCATTGGGTACGGCGTGAAACTCCTCCGCTTGACCTTTTTGCCAGTTGCAAGACTGAAATATTTATATGTACCCTGAAGGTGACCTAGGCGGGTGGATAACTTTTCCCCTGAAACGAAATGTTACTAGTGA
>JALLBA010000449.1:0-22346 GCA_036939675.1 Cyclostephanos invisitatus
AAAGCAACAGTCACCCCGGGGGTAGTCTCAGCGGCGTTGTGCACAACTGACGCAATGGGGGTACGTTCATGAGAGGTCACTTGATCGTGAATCTTCTTGTTTGCTAGCATTTTGGCGCTCCGCAGGGGGGAATCATGAATAGAGGTGGCCATTTTTTTATTCCCCGTCATGGCCCTTTTTGCAGCTGCAGCGGGGTGCGTAGGCGCGACTGCAACACTGTTTGATTCGCGAGAAACCCTCGCGCCAAGGGCTTTAGGTGGCATTGCAGGTAAGCTGATAGATGTGGAGAAAGATTGGAGACATGCCGTATATTCGTTGCCTCTTTGTGTGTATGTTCGTCGCTTTTTTGTATGTTCGTCGCCTGACTTTTATGTCTACATGCGTACTTGTGCACATGGATCCTGTGAACCAACAAAATCACAAAAAAAATTGAAAGTAACATAAGACACTGTCTTAAAATAAAAGAGACAGGAACATCCTCATTGTTCCAATGTCTACACGTCTACATGCGTACTTGCTCAAAGAAATCACAGCCTCAGACCGGACACAACCACACACATTGGCTTGCAGAGGATTTGATGCTATCCATCAAATCTGACTTCCTCGCGGAGCAGTACATTTTTATCCGGCACTATTAGAGACTCCGATAAGTTTTAGACTATCTGTCTGTCCATGTGCGGAGGAGGCAGGCCCGATCGGCTTGTATTTATTATCACAATTACACATTTAACATTTCCATTACAGTGTATCATTATTCTATCTAGTTATATCACTCTCAGTGTTACTGTCAAAGAGGAACAAGTTATGCCACACCCTCAGCCTTATCGGGGGATTTTTAACAAGCACATATGAAATCAGAATCGAAAAGCGAAGGAATAGCGACATCGGCCTCCACATACGCCCAGCCTATGTTAGATTTGATTTGACGGCTGGTGCAAATGACAAGAATAACCATTGGTCCGTCTTTCCAATGATGGCACATGCCCACAGAAAATGTGAGACATCTTGAGAGCTGACCTTCTCGCACTTTGCAATTGACACATCTGCCAACTTTTGAAATAGGAGGGGTTGCGACTGTCCTGCGGTTGCATACACCCACATGATATTGGAGAGGTCTTGAGATTGAATCCATTCAAGCCGTTCAGTGTGACAATGTGATCGGCGAAGCATTTGAAGAGCTGAGGCTTTGATTTGCCCGCTGTTGCATATGCCCACATGATATTGGAGAGGTCTTGAGAAGTGAACCCACCCAAGTCTTTCAATGCGACAATGCAATTGTCGAAGAGTTTAAAAAGCCGAGGATTTGACTCACCCGCAGGTGCATAGGCACATGAAATGTTGGACATCTCTCATGGCATGAACCCTCTCAAGTTTTTCAACCCGACGATTTGATCAGCAAGTTTCTGGAAAAGCTGAGGGTGAGACTCTCTTGCGGTCGCGTATGCCCATGCGATGTTGGATAGAGCCTGCGGCCAGAAACCTACCAAGTTGTCCAGCGCAACGATCGAGTCACCCGCCGCCTTGAAGAGTGATGAGTTTGACTCTTATGTGCCCACTTTTGCGTAAGCCCAGAGCATGTTGGACAGATCCTGAGAATCGAAATGCCGCTACTCGGAAACGGCCTGACAGGATACCACGTCAAACGATGTAAGCCCCCCCTTGACATCATAGGGAACGAATGCCACGAGGCCGTGTAATGCGATAGACCCCACGGGTCAAACTCATGAATGATTGGCATGGACGATATCGCATATATGGATCTTTTCCAAGTAATAGATCATGTAGAACTTGAATCAAACTGTCCGTAGGAGCCTCGTCTCCACTAACATGATGACCAACTTGTTTTACAATCTTTGCCATGCCGAGGGCAGTCGTCGCAAGATCTCCATGAATATCTCGTCCGACATTATCCAGCGTTTTGACCTGTATCATGTCGAGCTGTTTGTTTATTAGACTATGTCGATGGATAATTGTCGTCCTCAATGGTCTGCCAACCTGATTCTGAACGAGCTTTGATAGTATCGTCCAAAACGCCGACATGTTACGAGGGGGCACTGCATGAAGGTTGTCACATGTTGTTAGTACTAAATCTTTGATTGTTGCGCAATCTCTCAAGTCCGGACTATTGGCACGGATTGGAGGTGTCCACTTTGTTTTCATTGGACTCATTTTTCTAACTAAACACTTAATAGTAACTAAGTATCCAAGACATATAACTAAAAATATTATAAGACTATCTGGGCTCAAGGTAGTAGTTGCCTATCGGAGTAGACAATCATGTCGCTGATGGCTAGTTTATACAACTGCTCAATAATAAAAATACACTATAGGAAATGATCACACCAACATTTTATTCGATGATAATCATCCCAGTTCAGCCCACCTACATGAGGATTCAAGCTTCAACAGCAGTTACGATGTTGACATGCGATAACCCTCGTCAGCTATTACAATATTGGTTTGCCTGTAGTTGGCTTGAAAGTAGTGGGCTTGCGTGTGGAGGGCTTGCGTGTGGTGGGCTTTGATGTAGCAGGTTTTGATGTTGGCTGGGCCGTGGATGGAGATTCTGTTGTGGGTGATTCCGAAGTGGGAGAATCAGATGTAGGTGAAACCGTGGTCAGCGAGTTTGTGACAGGAGACTCCGTGGAGGGAAAGTCAGTGGTGGGAGATTCAGTGGTGGGTGATGCAGTGGTGGGCGATTCAGTAGTAGGATCGTTTGTTGGCAGTTGAGATGGCTTGGATGTTGGCTGTTGAGTAGTGGGCTTGGGTGTTTGTGCAATGGTCAAGGTAGGTTTGCGGGTGGTGGGCTTCAAAGTTGTTGTTGTTGTTGTTGTTGGCTTGCGTGTAGTGGGCTTTGCCGTCGTAGGAGCGTTCGTTGTAGGAGAATTGGTGGTCGGCAAATCAGATATCGGAGAGCTAGTCGTGGGAGCATTCGTGGTCGGCGAGTCCGTTGTGGGTGAGCTCGTGATAGGAGAATCAGTTGTGGGAGAGCTCGTTGTGGGAGCATTCGTGGTAGGAGAATTCGTGATCGGAGAATCAGTTGTTGGAGAGCTCGTTGTGGGAGAATCCGTGGTAGGTGAGCTCGTGGTCGGCGAGTCCGTGGTGGGTGAGTCCGTGGTAGGAGAATCAGTTGTTGGAGAGCTCGTTGTGGGAGAATCGGTCGTGGGAGCATTCGTGGTCGGCGAGTCCGTGGTTGGCGAAGCCGTGGTGGGTTCACTTGTTGGCACTTGAGTAGGCTTGCTCGTTGTTGGCTTACGTGTGGAGGGCTTGCGTGTGGTGGGCTTGGCTGATCCTGCAGTCAAGGTAGGCTTGCGTGTGGTGGGCTTTGCCGTTGTAGGACCGTTCGTTGTTGGTGAGTCCGTCGTCGGCAAGTTGGAGCTTGGGCTCAGGCTGGGTCCCCCCGAAGGATTAGAACTTGGGCTACTGCTAGGTTGCTCCGACGGATATTCACTAGGGTTTGAACTAGGTTTTTCCGACGGAGAGTCCGTGGTTGGTGAGTCCGTGGTAGGAGAATCAGTTGTTGGAGATCTAGTTGTGGGAGAATTGGTTGTGGGAGCATTTGTGGTTGGCGAGTCCGTAGTGGGTGAAGTCGTGGTCGGCGAATCAGTTGTCGGTGAGCTCGTTGTGGGAGAATTGGTCGTTGGTGAATCAGTTGTAGGAGTGCTAGTAGTCGGCGAGTCCGTGGTTGGAGCATATGTTGTGGGTTCACTTGTTGGCACTTGAGTAGGTTTACGTGTGCTGGGTTTTGCTGTCGTTGGCTTTCGTGAAGTGGGCTTGGGTGATCCTCCAGAAGTCAAGGTAGGCTTGCGTGTGGTGGGCTTCACTGTCGTCGGATTATTCGTTGTGGGAGAGTCCGTGGTAGGAGAATCAGTTGTAGGAGACATTGTGGTAGGAGAGTCCGTGATGGGTGAGCTTGTGGTTGGAGAGCTCGTAGTTGGAGAATCAGAGGTAGGAGATTCAGTTGTGGGAGCTTCAGTTGTAGGAGAGTCTGTGGTTGGTGAATCAGTCGTGGGCATCACTGTGGGCACTTTTGTTGGCAATGTAGTTGGAACACTGGTCGGTCGGTTGGTGGTAGGAGAGGTAGTGATAGGTCTCATAGTTGTTGGTTTGCTAGTGGTGGGTTGAACCGTAGGCAATTTAGTTGGAACACTGGTCGGTCGGTTGGTGGTAGGAGAGGTTGTGGAAGGCATCATAGTTGTTGGTTGGCTAGTGGTGGGTTGGACCGAAGGCAATGTAGTTGGAACGCCAGTGGGTCGATTGCTGGTTGGAGAGGTAGTGGTGGGTTTTAAAGTCGTTGGTTGGCTAGAAGTGGGTTGGGTGGTCGGAACTGGAGTCGGTGCGTATGTTGTAGGCTGATTAGATGAGATTGATGTTGGCTTAATGGTGGTGCCTGCCGTAGGCATTGACGAGGTGGGTCTCAAGGATGGACGCGTAGTAGGTTTCGATGTCGATGTCTGCGTGGGCGAAGGAAGAAAGGAATGGTTGAGAACATGAAACAATATCATGACGAGATTATTTTCTTGTGAGACTTACAGCACATTCTCCAAACGTTTTAGACTCAGATCCTCCGAACAGTCCGCCGGCGTAGGTGGTGACTCCATTGACAACAATATTGTACCAACCAGTTCCATAGCCGCAGCAAAGCCCATCACCCTCAGCGTCATTGATGGTAAAAAGGTATTTTCCAGCAGGAAGGCATTCTCTGACTGAGATCAAATTGTTCGCCTGGCTATATGGGCCGCCATTCATTGTTCTCCCAGTCCCACATAAGTCGCTAAGAGTCCATGTGGTCTCTCCTGGATACTGATCAGTCTTGATTGATACCTCGACATCCATTCCAAGACATGTAGATGATGGCTTTGAATGGTTAGGGGGAGGGGTGTGAGTTCTTGTGTAAGAGAAACGCAAATGGATCATTTGTAAGAAGAGGAATGGTGCTTACCCCAGCAGCACAAGAGAGACTAGGGGTATTTTCGGCAATAAACTCGTGGCTGTCTGCGTTGTTTACGGCTAATCCGGGATTATTGATTGCCAGCTTCTTGCAATCCGCCTGATAATAGGCATAATCATCTGTGCCGGACGTGGCTAAGAAGTGGCTCATCTCATGAACGATAATGCCCTAAGAGAATAGGAAACGGAGAGGAGAGTGTCAGATTAATTGGACGGTACAAATATTGGATTTAAAAGAATGATGAAAGGATACTGAATTCATACCGGTTTAGAGACACTGCCCGTCATCGGAGACGACCAAAAATATTTACACAAAAAAATCTCGTATGGTCGATCGGGATAAACATATGAAAAAGTATTGCTGCCATTGTTGGGCGAGTGGACGAGTAGTGAGCAATTGACAGAGTTCATGCGAAGGTATTAGAATAATTCCCTGTACAATGACAGCGGTAGCTCACCTCGTGCACCCACAGTCAAACGTCATCGATGCCGAATTCAACTGATCACGGGAAATTAGATATCCAGTCCTGAGTTCATTGTGTCGACCAGTATTGTAATCACCGAACCACTCCTTGTACCGGGGGCAACTCTGAGAGCTCAACGACCGACCAACACTATCAATCACACCGAGGACACCACTCGATGCACTGTAAGCCCTCGACCTCGCATCTACGAGCATGCTTTGCCTGGTCGTGTCACAACTTCGAAAGTTGTTTAGAGATTGGAGCTTTCTCTCCCGAAGAGCTCGCGTAGGGACATTCCTGGCGTCTATCTTGATTGTGAGAACGTTAGACTCTAGACTCTCCAACGCCCCTGCACCGGTGGATGCTTTTGGAGACAGCTCCAGGGATTTCACAGAATACTTGATAACGTAGGAGTTGTCATCGCTCTTCGAGGCGAAATCATAGTATTGTCCGAGGTCGATGGTGCACGAAACTTCGTCGCCCGGCTTCAGAATTTTGTAATCCTTTCCTTCCGGCTCAGGGCGCTTGAACACTGCTCCAAGGTACCTCGCCACGTAGCCGCCCGCTGTGTTGATGGCGAAGACGGACATCTCCGTCGGGGTTTCGGGCGAAGAAGTATCTTCCTGGCAAGGGACGAGCCAATCAAGGATACGAGCCGGCTTGTTACGCTCGTTGTTCTTGAGGGTCACATGAATCAAGACTTGCTCATTGGCAGCAAATGAAGTTTTCGATGACGATATAGTCAAGGTCACATCTCGTTTGGGTTGTACGCCTCCAGGAAAAAGATTGGCAACTGCGGGCGTGGGGGCGGATACGGTCAGCAGGACATACAAGGCAATGGAGACAAACCGGCTGGACAGGATGATATTCAATCCATAGGCGCTGGTGGCGCGTTCAGTGGCTGAAAATTTGGTATGGGGATGCATTGTCGGCAACGAGTTGTTTTCTGTCGTTTTTTTATGAACAATTTCTTCTCCGTTTTTTAAATGTTAGTGTTCATGCTCTGCCTTTATTGCCTTACTCTTGATTCCTGCTCTTACTCTTTCGTCTTGCTCGTGCCCTTCATCCGCTGGGCATCCCGGTTGATTGACGTGTACTACCTAAGTCTTGCTCTGAGAGTAGGCCGTGGTCTTGGGTCTTGGTTGACTATTATCTATAGATTATCGTTGGTGTTTCGGTCGAGAGGGTCGAGGATTCTCGTCGCGATGACAACGGCCAGGGGAGCCAACGGAGGCAGGGGGGGGGAGTGGAGAGTGCGGCCGGCATTACATGCATTACCACCGTCCGGTATCACCCCCCGCCGCTGCGATGCCCATGCCACGTAGTGTTTTTCCAGGAGGGAAAGGACTCCCGTTGCCCCCCACCCTCCCCCCCGTCAATTATTTTTGGCGTGGAGCATGGATACGTCGTGGTTGGATGCGTCGGAGGGTCGTCTTGAGGGGTAAAAAGAAAATACCATTGGCATAACCACAACAACATTGGTACGGTGTGTGGGGAGGCGGGGAATGTCATGGTCGTTGGTCGTTGTTGTTGTGTGGCTTGTTCTAAGTAAATACGTACTTACATTGATACACAAAAAAGGAGTACAGTGTGTGTGTTGACTTGGCTTCCGGCTAGAGAGGGGGTCGTTTGGCTCCCGAGTCTGTCGAAACTCGCCTCGTGCCCCCCCCGCAAGTATTGCTCCAAGAGTTTGCTCTGTAAAGTGCCACTAATAATTGGGCAATACTCCATACGTCGGTTGCATTCCGCACCATACACACTTAACCCTAAAAGGTAACCATACACTCCAAACCTACTCCTAGTAACTATTTTGAGATAGTACAAAATAATACAAGACACCATGTCCGATCCGGTCAGCGAGGTGGTCAACGACGACGACGGCGAATACTTGTATGACGACGAGGCCGAGGAGACGATAACGCACGATCACTGCGACCAGAATTCCCTACACGCTGAATACGCACATGCATCGAACCTGACGAGGAACGTCTTCCACAAGATCTGTCCAGGTCAACGCCGATATTCGAATGGAACTGGCGAATACTACGCGCGATTGGGACGGCCGATGTGCGGGGATGGCACTGCGTACTCCTTCCTGTACACGCGTCCGGCACACGAAGCGTCGAAGCGGAGTGGTGCGACGGTGGGGGGAGGCGGCGGTGGCGAGAGGATACTAATCGAGCTCGGTGGTGGAGGCGCTTGCTGGGACTCGGCAACCTGCATCGACCAGAGTTTCATGCTCACGTTTCCGACCTTCATCGTCGATAGTCTCGTGGGCACGTCCTGCACGGGCGGGGAAAACTCGTACGGAAAATTCCTGTGCGATCGAAATGTCGGTCACATCGACTTCTCGACGTACGAGTACGCGTACGTGCCCTATTGCACCCAGGACATTCACATGGGGGATGCCATCGCAATATCGAATGATAATGTCACCACCACATCCGCGACCGCCGCCGATGACGCCTCCGCGACGACCAAGTCGTACGGGGTGATGCACGCCGGCGCTCACAATCTCTACCGCACGCTGACTTGGATCATGAATAACTTCCCGAATCCGAGCGTGGTCGTTTTGACCGGATGCTCGGCGGGCGCGACTCCCCTCGTGGTGGCATACGAGATCGTCAATTCGCATTATTCGAATATGGGAAAGTACGACGTCAGGATTGATGTCGTCGCCGATTCGCCGGTTTTTTTGACGCCGATGCACTACGTGCGAAATTACCTCCCGAATTGGAACGTCGGTACGATTCTCGACGTGATAAACTTCGAATATGAGACACACGTCGACACCGACAAATTCTCTGATGCGATATTGGATCACGTGCTACGCGGGAGCAAGGTATCGGACGACTTCGTATACGTGACGCACGATGAGGACGACGTATCCCTCTTCTACTACAGTATCATGAACGGCACCGCCACCGTCGGGGACGCGTCCGCGGCGCAAGACCCGACGATGGCATCCGCGGAGTGGTGGGCCGAGATGAACGTTAGCCTCGGAGAGGCGATGGACGGTCATGCCAACTTCCACGCGTACGTCATGGAGGGGAACGGTCACTGCACATTCGGTCTGGTGAGGCAGGGTATATACTTTTGGTTCATTTCACGTATATCGATCCTTTGTTTTATCGCCTTCCCTTTGATTTTCGTCCTACTTGAGAAAAAAAATGAATTCCCTTAAATTTCGTCGATGCCTTATTTTATTCGTGTGACGCAGAATGTGCCCTTGGAGTATGATGGATTCGAAGAGTGGTTATCGTCCACCCTAACCCATGGGGAATCCTCCGTCGCGCCGATAGTTCCGGCGCGTGAGACGAACGCGCCGACTTCCGTTCGCGCCCTCCCCTCGAGGAGCCCATCCGCGGTCGGCGATGGGATTTCGAGTTATGCAGCCGCACGGCATTCTCCCTCCGGCATTGTCTTATCGGCGATGATGATTCTCGCCTTGCGATTATTGTCCTCGCGCGCGCATTAATTGCCAGCGTTGAGGTGGCATATTTGAATAGTCTAACTACACAAACCGCTTCCGATTTCCACCAACATCACCATCTAAAATTGTCCTTCAGCTTGTCACCTTATGCGTTCTTACGTGTTTTTTTTATAGACCCATTAGTAATCTACTGGAATCTATGACAATCGTCCACTGAGTCCTCCAAGGTCATTAATTTGCGGTGGAAAGTGATCCTTATGGGTTTTCCTCGTAACACTGGTTGCGCTTGTGACCGGGCTACTCGATCCTCCACCCCTGACCGCATCACGGCTATTCTCGACGTAGTAGTTCATTATCCTGGACGTCGCCGGGTTGTCTGCAATTATTATCTCGTGGTCGCCGACTTCGTTATTCCTCGCTTCCATCAGGTGCTCCTTAACGTCGAGTGCGAGCTTCTTGCCCAGTTCCACGCCCCACTGATCAAAGGAGTTGAGATCCCAAATAAACCCCTGCACGGCCGTCCTGTGCTCGTACAGACTCAGTATCTGCCCGGTGACGTACGCCGAGAGCTGGGGGAAGAGCAACGAGCTGCTCGGACGGTTGCCGTCGAATACCTTGTGCAGCACGAGATCCTCGGGGCATCCCTCCGCTCGTACCTCCTCCGCGGTCTTGCCGTTCGCTAGTGCGTCGGGCTGCGCGAAGAAGTTCGCCATCAGCTCGTCGTGCGACGATAGCTTTTCGTTGTCCATCAACAGGTCGTGTTGGCTCCGCACGAAGCCGAGGAAATCCACGGGGACCGTCTGACCCTGATGGATCATCTGGAAGAAGGAATGCTGGCTGTTGGTCCCGGGTTCCCCGAAGTCGACCTCGCCAACCGGGTAGTCGATTTCGACACCGTGTGAATTTATTCTTTTTCCGTTAGACTAGAGCGATGGAATATTGGAGTACGAACAAACGAGGTTATCATCTCATGAGCTATCGTCGGCTTTTCGACCGGGGTGCATGTCTCGAAAAATTCGCGGACTCACCTCCATATCCAGCTGTTGGATATGCGCCGGCAACCTCAACAGGGCTTGGGCATACGGAATCAATGCTCTTGAACTGTAACCCATGAACGACGAATTCCAGCAACCAAGTAGGCCCATGATGATGGGAATGTTCTCGCGAGGCGGAGCGCTGAGAAAATGCCTGTCCATGGAACGCGCGCCCTTGATCGAAGCGTCAATTCCCGACGAGTGGTGAAGGGGGAGGGGTTCGAAGAACGGTCGCAAAAGCCGCGTTAGAGGGATGAGTAAATCGATCGGATGAGAGAGAGTGAACATCGAAAAAAAAGTACTTTACAAACGGTACACAAGCGGATCGAATCCAACTAAAAGCACGTATGCGTGACAATTCCCCCGAAAGCACATGAGCTTTAAACCCCATCAGGCCTAACTTACCTCCAGGAACTTCTCGAACAGGTCGTACCCGTACATGAGACTGATGGGCACGGCCCCCGCCGCGCCGCAGACGCTATATCTACCCCCGACCCAATCCCAAAAGCGGAACATCCCCTCGTCCGTGTCGATGCCGAAGGCCCTGACGTTCTCGGTGGCGCTCACGCTCGAGCATGCGATGACGTGCCTCCTCACGACGTCGGCGTCGTCCCCCATGAAATCCCATAGCCACTGCCGCATCGTCCTGGCATTCAACATCGTCTCCGCGGTCGTGAACGTCTTGCTTACCACGATGATCAACGTCTCCTCCGGATCGAGATCGGCGCACGTCCGTTCGACGTCGACCGGATCGACATTCGCGAGGAAACGGAGGTCGTATCCCAGGCTGGTGTTGATCCCCTCGCTCTCGGTCTTCAATACCTCGTGGAGGAATTCCGGTCCTAGGTAACTCCCCCCGATCCCCACCGACACGATGTTCCTCATTCGCTTTCCGGTGTATCCCGTGATCTCCCCCGCTCGGAACGCGTCCGTGAATTTACGCACGCGATCGAGCACGTCGTGGACCTCCCCTATAACGTCGATCCCGTCGACGATGACGGATCCCAACTCGTCCCTCCCCGCGCGCAATGCCGTGTGCAACACGGCCCTATCCTCGGTGAAGTTGATCTTCTCCCCGGCGAACATGTCGCGTATCTTCCCGCGTAAGTCCTGACGTTCCGCGAGGTCGAATAACAGGTCCATGGTGCGCGACGTGACGCGCTGACGAGCGTAATCGTAGTACACCCCGTCGTGATGTGCGATCATCGACGAGCACCTGCCGTCGTCGCGCAGCATGTCGCGCAGGTGCGATGGTCGTATGACCTCGTCGGCGTGTCGGCGCAATCGTTCCCACTCGGGGGTCGACGATACGAGACGACGCGGGATGATCGTTTTCGACGTCGTCGCGGATGCGGCGGCACCGACGGCGGCGGCGGCCGTCGTCGTCGTCGTCGCGGATATCGGTCCCGCGGTCGTCGATGCCGTCGACGTCGCGGGGGCGGGGATGCCCCCCCTCCCATGGGGAGTATCCTCATGATCTGCGCGTGGGCCGATCGTCCCAATAGGTCGGCGTGGAGTATCACCCGGGGGATGTTCTCGTGCTGGAGGTAATAATCCGCGAGAGCCTGCGGATCGGTGATGGTGTGATCCGCCATCCCGCCCCCGATCGACGTGCCGCCGTCGGTGGATGGGACGACGGACGTCGTCGTCGTCGTCGCGTCATCGGATTGCGTCCGCCATTGCCGCGACTCGTCGTCGTCGTCCGGCGTCCCTTCCACCGCGGCGGCGACGACGACGACGGCAGACCCCCGGCCAGTATCATCCATGCCATCATTATTATTGTTATTTCTGCCCTCCATCCTCTCGATGTCCTCCACGACGCGACGCAGCGAGTGACGTTCGGTGGAGGATGGCGCGATCTGGGGCGTGCGCGCGAGGGGGGGGGGCAGGAGGAAGCTGTGTTGTCGAGTGCGTTTTTTTTTTTTTCATCGAGGGGGGGAACGCCGACGACGGTTTGCACGCACCCGCGAGAGGAGGGAGAATGCATCGGGAGATGAGGATGAAAAATATAGAGACGGGATGAGGGGAGATGATGATGGGATGTCGAACGCACCTACGCCCGCCGATGAACCGATGATGGACGACGATCGTTGCAACGAGATAGGCCGACTTCATCGTCATTTTTCGTTGTTATATCTATTAATACCTTCACTCTGGAACCCACTCTTCTTCTCGGATGTTTAATGTATTTCCTCTTTTTCACCTCCCGCCTCTACTTATTACACAGTTCTCATCATCTCAGTGTATTATGTATTATCATCTCTCTCATCTCTTTCTATTTCCGTTCCTTCTCGGGAGGAGGTGAGATGATCATGTTGTCGTCGAGGAACGGTCTCGAGCTCAATTTTCTTGTTTTTTCCTGCATCGCAGCTGGTTCTTTCTGGGAGATTCAGTTCAATGAAAGAAAACGCGGGAGAGTGTTGATGCCGGTCTTCTCTTCTTTTCTCTCGGTGCGGCGCGCGGAAAAATTTAATTGTATTATCTAATAGTATCATTTGTTATGTCTAAAATAGACCTCTTCGTCTGTCGTCTGTCGGGGTCCGGTCCATCCTGCGTCGTCGCGTCGTCTTGGCGCGAGGCTCAAACAGCACAAGAGAAGCACAAGGAGAGAGAGGAGAGGTGAGCGAGGGTCAATCATAATAGTATATCATAGCAACGTGGGGGAAGACTGGAGGTGTGGCGGCGGTGAATACAAAACGAAACGCGGAAATTCACCCCACGCACAATCATATCTGCCGTCGTCGTCCGTTCGAGGAATAACATCATGTCCAAGCGTCCAGCCGCCACCGGCTCCCTCCTCGGCGGACTGCTGAGCCAATCGACCAAGGAGGCGAGGAGGACCGCATCCGACCGACCGTCGACGTCATCGTCGTCATCTTCCTCGCAACAGCAGCAGCAACGCAATCCCTTCCTCTCCCGTCCCACCCAGCCGGAGGATGCGATTAAGATATTCCTATTACAGGCGCGGAACACGGCATTGCGCCGTCGTCGCATGCTATCGTCCGCCTCCGGCGGCGACGGGGGCAACGGCATGGGCGGGGGGGGGGGCGACGTTGACGCGAATACGAACGTGGAAATCGAGGCGCGACTCGGCACCCTGATTTCCCCCTACGGACACCGTGACATGCGTGCCCTTTCGTCGGGTCCGAAGGTCGTGACGACGTCGGGGGGGAAGGAGAGGGTCGTACACGCGTTCATCACCAACGTATCCGACGGCCAACAGCAGCAGCAACAGCACCACCAGCAACAGCAGACCACGACGAACTTCGAGGGGGGGATAACGCGATCGAATTACCTCAGGTGGACGCAATCGGGGTTGTCGGAATTCTCGCCGCTGAGCCACGCGTTCAATTGCATTAGGAAACCCGGCGGCGGCGGCGGCGGCGGCGGCGGGGGCGGGGGCGGGGGGATACAAAACGACGAGAGCGAGGGATCGGTACTCCGATCGCAATTGGTCGAAACCGAATCGGTAACGACGTCGTACGGTTATCCCGATAAGACCAGGATAAACTTCGTACATCGAAACAATAATGCCGGCGGAGGCGACAACGTCCCGGCGAACATGGGACCGGGACACACGGAAAGGAAGGAGAAGTTGTGCACCATGGACATGGCCTTGCCCGCGGCACCCTACGATTTGCGTCTGACGTGCGGCACCGAAACGTCCATCGATGACACTCAACGCCATCGTCATGATAATAGTAGCGAAGCGATGCGTCATATCGGCGTGGCGGATATAACGCGTCTGCCCAAAGGTTGGACATCGAGGAGGGTCAAGAGACGACGGAGTTACGTCAGGTCGGACGGTAGCTTCGCTTGGAGGATGGACGTCACGGAGGTTATGACCACCGAATGCAACGATGCCGGTAGTACCCCGAGGGTGGGGTACGAAATCGAGATGGAACTATCGTCGTCGATGACGCGCAAGTTGCTCGATGCGCGCATGGACGACGACAACGCCCGCAGGCTCGCCGAGACGCTATCGCAGCAGCTATGGTTCATGATACAGCAGCTGAATCCCACCCACGACGTACTGGAGGTATCCGAATTCCTTCGCGAGCACGCGAATGCCGAATCGACGAGACTCGCGATAGGCCAGTGCGGCGCGATACGCAAATTCGCCGACTCGGGATGGAGGAGTTGGAGGACCGCCATCGGCGATGACGACGACGAAAATCGCGCTTCCGCGGGGGGGGGAGACGCCGTTCCCCCCCCCCGCAATTTCGTCGGTAGCATGCCGGTGAATTTCTCGAGGCACAACATCGACGAGGTCCAGAGGTCGGAGGGGAATGGATACTTCCTCAGCGAGAAGACCGATGGCGTGCGATATCTCATGGTCTTCACCGGCACGAGCGTCGTCCTCGTCGATAGGGCGAGTCACGAGACCAAGAGGGCGTATCAGCCGAAGCCGAAGCACGCAGGCGACGGGGGGGGGGGCGTCGTCGATCCGATGCGACATGCGGCATCCTTGGTCAAGCCGGGCGCCGTCCTCGACGGCGAGGTCGTCGTGCATCGACGACTGCGTAGGCCGGTATTCGTGGTCTTCGACGTGTTGGCAAATTCCTCGAACGAGCCGATACTGCACCTGCCGTTCGAACAGAGGCTACGTCACCTCCGGTCGGCGTCTTTCGTCAGGGGGGGAGGAACCAACACCGGCGGAGGCGTTGGGGGGGGCGTCGATCTCTTCGACCCGTCGGCGGTGTCGGACCCGAACGTCGCCCTACCCCTCGTGAGGAAGAACTTCGTCGACAGGGTCGACCTCGACCGTCTATTGTCTCACGTGTCCGAGGAGAGGGGCACGAGGATATACAGGTACGGCGACACCCACCATCACCTGACGGACGGTATAATCTTCCAGCCGAATACGCCGTACGTTTGCGGGACTGACGTCAACCTCCTGAAGTGGAAGTACCTGGATACGGTAACGATCGACGTGGAGATCCTGCCGCCACGTCCGAATTTCGGGAGGAATAATAATCACCGCGCCGCCGATGACGACGACGTTTTGCGCGTTGGCGTCATGGGCGAGGAGGGGACGACGGTCGACATGACTCGTTACCTCCGCCTCCCGGACAGCGAACGGCGACGTCTCGAGGCCGATCGTCAAGAAAGCGGATCGAAGATCGCCGAGGTTGGGTTCGACCCCACCACCGGCGAGTGGTACTACCGCACGATGCGACCTGACAAGGTTGCCCCGAATCACATTAGCACCGTCCTCGGCACCCTCCTCGAGCTGGCAGAGAGCCTCTCCACGGAGGAGCTTCGGTATCGCATGAGCGTGCCGACGGGAACGAGGGACACGTACACGAGGGACGTGCGCAATATGCAGAAGCAGCTCCTGGATCATCAACGGCGCAAGAATAAGGCCAGCGGATCGAAGTAAATGTGGTATCCAACACTTACTGCCTTCAGATTTGATTCTTCGGCATAGTGTGTTACGGCTTATGAACCCGATCGAGGGAACCTACCGTCGGAGGTCACGTTTTTACTTACGAATAATTCAATATTTAGATAATTCCGGATGTGTGCAATACCAAAATGTCTCTGTGAAAAGACCACCGAACCATCATTCACTATCTTGCGGATACTGTCAGATAAAACTTTGATTTGAAAATTAAGTCGCATGGAAATGATGTAAAATTATAGTGATTTATTTGTCTGGGCTCAGTGTAGTAGCCGATCGGTGCAGACAGGGGGGAGGGGGTAATAATGTGATGCTGTTTGTGACGAAAATCCCAAGCATCCTCCACCCCTAAGAAAGATCATTGCGACAACTCTAAAATTGACAGGTGTGGTTGATGGCTAGTCCATGCAACCGAATCAACGCGCGACAATTCCTCGCCGAATCTGAAAATTGCAACTTGTTTTTATTCATCCCGAGCCGAGGGCTACTGATCTTTTGGGAATTACAATACAGGTTTAGAAGTAGGCTTGCGCGTAGTGGGCTTGCGTGTGGTGGGCTTGCGTGTCGTAGGCTTAGATGAAGAAGGTTTAGATGTTGGCTGAGCTGTAGTGGGAGAGTCCGTGGTGGGCGATTCTGTGGTGGGAGAAGCCGTGGTGGGCGATTCCGTGGTGGGAGAAGCCGTGGTGGGCGATTCCGTGGTGGGCGATTCCGTGGTGGGTGCTTCCGTGGTGGGTGCTTCCGTGGTGGGTTCATCTGTTGGCATTTGAGTTGGCTTGGAAGTTGGCTTTCGTGTAGTGGGTTTGGCTGATCCTCCGGAATTCAAGGTAGGCTTGCGGGTAGTGGGCTTGAACGATGTCGTCGTTGTTGGCTTGCGTGTTGTAGGCTTGGATGTTGGCTTTCGCGTTGTTGGGGCGCTCGTAATCGATGATTTGTTTCCACCACCACAGACACAGCATGCCATATTTGCCGTTACTCCTGCGTGAGCATAGTCGTTCCCATACTCGGAGCACCTAGAAACACCATCGTTACTTCCAGCATACCACATGCAATTGTACTCAACACCGTCGATATCATAGAAACCCCCCAAGTCGGTGCAACCTAGAATGTGCTCTGTTGTCGTAGAGCTCGTGGGTCGTGCATACGAGTTGAGAGGAGAGGTCGTTGGATTGCTCCAGTTAGTGATGAGTGGACCAATGAAGGTATTGTACGCTGCACTGATGCGCGAGTAAACACCAGGATACACAGGATCAGCACATCCGAAGCCCCAAGAAACTACTCCGACTTGTTTCTTTGTGTTCATATCAAGGATAGGACCGCCTGAGTCGCCCTGGCAAGAGTCTTTTCCGGATCGTCCAGCACACATCATGTTTGGGGTAATGTCAGAGGAAGAATATCCATATGGCTGTGTAACGCATGCCACATTGGATATGTAATCGACGACGACCTCTTGCATCACATTTGGAGTAGCCCCTCCGGATGCCAATGTGCCAAACCCAAAAGTAACTAGGTCGGCACCACTGGTGCTTGAGAGCACCAAAGTATCTGTTGGGGTGTCGAGTGGGACCACATTTCCAGAATACAATTTGGATGCCCACTGCAGCCGGATCATCCAAAAATCGTTATCTGTGGTGGCTGCGTTGTAGTTCGGATGCACAGAAGACTGGGCGATGGGGATGTGCTCAATGTTGTAAAACTCCAGTCCCGAATCCTGTGTGATCTTATGCATTCCAAGGGTGACTGATATTTGATTGGCGTCGAAGCAGTGGGCTGCGCTGAGCACCACGTTGGGCGCCACGAGGGAGGCCCCACATCCGTTTAACCAGACAAAGAACTACACGGCGAGGTGATGAGGGTCGTAAGCGACAAAAGAAGTCGTTTGAGAGGATGGGGAGATTTGGTTTTATTACAGCGGCATGAGAATCATACGACCTTACCTTGTACTCTTGTGGATCAACGGGCCCACCCCCAACAATTGAGCTGGTGAGGTCCTCCTCCACTTCCTCAAAGAGCGATTGGACATGTCGCTCATGAGAGCGCCCGTACCCCTCTGAAGCTGCAGCACCAGCATCACTGCCGCTGCCACGGAGGAAGGTGGCTGACTCTTCTTCTTGTCCATGAGCAGAGCGCCACACAGAGGTTAATGCGAAAAACGAGGCACTTAGTTTCATTGTTTTGATTGATGATTCTGGGAGATGTTGGAAGAAAGTTGATCTACGGCCTGAATTACGGTTCTGTTTGATCGATGGATTTTTTTTATGAGGTCTTCTTATATAGTAAATGAAATACTCGAATTAATTGTGTTATGCCTTGCTCTTGCCGCACCTTGCTCTTGCTACGCCTCTTGCTCTTGCTACGCCTCTTGCTCTTGCAACGCCCCTTTGCTCTTGATATTGGATCTTGGGTAAAAATTTAGTCATAGTTTTGCCACTTATCCATAACGAAACCCTGGTTGGTGGGCTTCAGCGCTAGCTGGCCTTGACGCCTCTAACTGTTTGTCCAGGGGGGGGGGCGATATTCAGTCCCCCGCTCTCTCTCACGGTTTGTCATCGTTGACGACGCTACACTCAGGGGCAGCATCAAGACACTGCTTCGATGGCTCGCGAAGGCACATACCAATATTCGGCTCCGGGCGTGGGCGCTGCCAATAGGAGTGTTAAAACAAAATATTTATTAGTGCTAAACAAATACTATCAAAAACTTAATAAGTAAATAATTAGTTAAAACGATTATCATTTTGAATTACAAAAAAATATTACCTACACATCTCTTTTTTTTCAATTTTGCTCATTTCTGGACCGCTCCGGCCGACGAGAGGATGCCAGTCGTACCAAGACTGTCATAAAACCAGGCATATGCTTTTTGGCGGGAACGTTTGACGGACGAAAAATCGGCTCATTTTTGTTCGAGGTGAATCTTAAATGTAGCNCACTTTCACCACCAGCAGGTCTGAGCCCGCACCGGTGAACCATGGAGATGCCGCTCCCCTGACCGCGGACGGCATTGTCCCTGCTTCCTTCCTCTCGCACGGAGCGCGATTGCTTCAAAAAAAAACATTCTTACGCTTCCCTCCTTCGTCGGCTTTTCATGCCTCGGCGTTGTTCGGTTTCACCCTCCCCAATGCGTCGCCCCCCCTCTCATCGTCATCCCCCTCGGCGTTTGACGATCCATCAATTTCTTCGTCGCCTTCGCGATCAGAACTACCACGTCTTTTGGCTGATTGGTGTGTACGGACCACTGCATCGGGTCCGGTGCTCCCTCTCCTGTCGCCCGGACGTCGTCATCATGTCGACTCTTCGGGACTGCCTCGGCCTCCAAGATATTATTGTGGGGGCATTCGTCAGCGTTGACGCCCACATTTTTGACGATCTCCCCGCCCTCAAAGACCTTTCGCATTGATTTCGGGCGCGACGGGGAGAGGTCAGAGGGGGCCGGGGCACTACTCCCAATTCAAGGAGTTTGAAGACTTAAAAACTCTTCACGGCTCCGAGGGGTTGGGAGAGCGCCCATCCTGCCAACACCTCTCTTCCCTCGCGTCTGGGTTCGTCCGTGCTCGCCGCCGACATCATGCCCTTGTTTGCACGCGAGGCTATCCGTCGAGTCTACGTTGGTGATTTCGGTGAGCGTGGAACTTTGGAGCTGCCTCCGCTTGCCTGATGATGTGCCGCCCCCTTCTCCGGTGGGGGGGGGCAACTCGATTATGGTCCCCGTGGTCGCTGCCCCGCCCTCTCCTCCGAGAAGGGGGGGCATCGCGTTGGATCCCGACGCCAATGTCGGCGCTGACGTCTCCTCGGTAGTGGCTGTTCCCACCCCTCCAATCGTGGGGGGCGGAATGTTTTCCCTCCTCCCCGTGGTTTTACGGGTGTTGCCTCTACGGGGTTCTCCTGCCCCCGACGGCTTCATTTATGATGATACCCCCGATCCTGTCGATGGGGGGTTATTTGCTGCAGCTTCTGCCTTCTTCTCCCATCAGGGGCATCAAGTCTATCATGACTCATGCCCCGACCTCGCCGAATATTGCCGCGCCTCGGGCGTACCGGTGACGTTGGTGGTCCCTGTCGACCGTCTCCCCGACTATCTACTCTCCTCGGGTTTGGAACTTATGGATGGCCTCCGTGCCCTGTCACCTACTGACAACACTTATGGGGGCATGGCCTTCATGGCCACGTACCTCTCTCCTTCGGCCTCGGGCCCTCCCTCGATTGGGGTTTTGAGGGGTCCTTCAGTTGGTGCTTCGTTGGGACCTTCTTCAGTTGGTGGTGTGACGGCGGTGGGCCCTCCTACATCATCTTCCGCTCGGTTTCTGGGGGGTTCGTCGGTGGCTTCGGCTCAGATTTCCGCGCCTCCCCCCATCTCCATGGGAGGTCCTGCCGTCCTGAGAAGTCTTCCTCTTCCTGTTTCGGGGGGTCCAGTGGATCCGGGCGGCTCGTTCCCACCACGTTGTTCCGTGGGAGGTTCGGTTACACCTTCTTTCACCCCTGTACGAAATCTGTACGTGCGCTCATCTCTCTCGCGCCATACGGATCCTGGGGGGTTTCATCCGCCCCCTCAGGCGGCACCTCCTGTGTCCGGAGGAGGAGGTCTCTCTGCCCCCTACCTCCCGTCGGAGCTCCCTCCCGTCTTCCATCTCTTTTGGGGGGCATCGGTCCGTTTCTTCGGCTGGCGGCTATCACGGCGGGCATTTGTCTTATCCTTCGGTTGGTGGTCATCTCGGCGGGTGCTCCTCCTTGTTCTCCTCGGGCAGCCGTGGGGGTCGCTCGTCTTCCATTCCCTCGTCCGGCCATCCCGTGCGGTCCCCCGTCTCTCATGGTTCTGTCGGTTCCGTTGATGCAGCCACAGTGGATGACCTGTCCGTCTCCACCTCTCAGACATCGATTTGCGGCGGGACTACTGGGGTGTACTCCGTGCCCGCTAGGGTGTCATCTCCCGAGGTTTCCATGGATCCTATCCCGGTCCCTTCCGATCGTTTCACTCTGGCTCCGATCAAGACGGGGGAGGATTATCTACAGCAGCGGGACGTCCTCCTATTCTGGCTCCTTGCCGACGGTTTCTCCACTGCCCGTTCGGGCGATTTGCTTATCACTGATTCCCGGAATGCTCTTGCCAGCCAGTTTTGGGAGGGTCAACTTCAAACCTCCCTGAAGGATGGTCCGGCCCGCTTCTTATTTGAGAACACCGGGACGACCTACTTTGGGAAGGGTTTCGAGATGTTGCAGGTCCTTGAGATCCATTTTCGTCCGTCGTCGATCTCAATGACACGCAGGGCGACAAGGAATCGATCCACAAGTTTTGCTCACATTTCAAAGGCCACATGGGTGCGCTTTCCCCGCTCTTCGGTTGCATCCCCCCGATTATTCAGGTGATGCTCTTCCTTCGGGGTATGCATTCCCGCTATCAGGATCTCCTTGCCTAGTTCGCTTCGAAACACAAGGATCTCTCCGCTGCTACCATCGACTCCATCGTCGGTGATGCCAAGTTTATGGATGAGTTCAAGCTTGTGGGGGGGAAACAAAAGCCCAGCACTCCTGGCAACACTCCTCACGGTCCTTCGGTTGCTGCAGTCACTACCGACAAAGATGGCTAGGAGTTCCGTAATCCGTTCAAGTGGCTGGCGACGTATGATTCCGGGTTAGTCAAATCCCGCTGGCAGCTCTCCGTGGGGGATTTTATTGTGCGTTTTGCAGTGGGAAAGAGAAACACCACCCTCGCAAGTGTCCTCTCCTTGGAGATTTAGGTTTGAAGATTGTTCAGGTCGGCGGCGGTAAAGACGGCGGTTCATCATTGGGTTCTGGTGGTTCGGGTGCTGGCCCTTCGGGTGGCACCAAGCCTTCGTCTTCCACTCCTCCGGCGGCTGCGCTGGCTGCTGTGAGTCCTCCTCCCGCTGCACCTGATTCGGGTTCTGCTTCTGCCCCCGCAGGTCTACCAGCGGCTGTTGAGCAGGATGAGGTTGGTGATGAGGATTCTGCGGATGACTTCCATTGGTATGGGGATGACGATGGGGAGGACTATAAACCTAAGGGATCTGTTACTGCTTATTTCCCGTCATGTTCCATGTTCCCGAGTCTCGACCAAGTCTGTCCCTCCTCCATCTTCCTCCGTTGGGTCTATCAAGTGTGGAATTTCATCGGACTCCGTGGCTTCAAGTGACGACATCGTCCTCCCTTCGGAATTGGTCTCCTCTCTCCTCCGGGCTGTCTCCCCTGCTGATTCGCATAGCCTCGTTGTGGCGGACATGGGTGCAACTGACCATATGCTTCCTGACCGTTTGGCTTTCATCTCTTACAAGTCAGTTCGATCTCTTCGGGTTCGGATGGGCAACACTCTTATGCTCCTGTCCTTGGGAGGGGCACAGCCATCGTCTCCCTGAATGATAAACGTCTTCTGATCCGTAATGTCCTTCACGTCCCGGCCCTTCGGATTCCACTCTACAGCCTTCGCACACACCTTCATCAGCGTGGTTGCGGATTTGTGGGGAGCTTTGACACGGGTATGCACGTTTACTTCCCGGGTGTGGTTCTCAGTGTCGACATGTCCACGGACTGTCATCTTTCATATGAACCTCTCGGTAAGTCTGCTCCCCTTTCCTCTCTACACTACGTTCAACCTCGGTGTGCTCCCGTCCACTATCCTGCCGAGGGCTCTGCTTTCTGGGCGGGTGCGGCTCCCGCTTCTCCCCCCGTGCTTCGTCCTTCGTATGCTCCGGTGTTGATCGAGGACGATGGCTCTTCTGCAGACAATGATGTTGCTACTCCTCCGGCGGATGACATTGAGTCGGACCTCTCCTTAGTTCCGAAAAAGGTTCGTCGTGCCTCATCGAAGTCATTTCTCCCAACGATCTGGCTATGATATCGAAGCAACTTCAGGTGCTGTCGGATCGTCTCTCCGTGTTCACAGTTCCACCTCTTCCTTCTCCCCCAGCGGTTTTGGATTCGGGGGCACCGGTTTTAGTTTCGGATACGCCACGGTAGGGGGTCCACAAGAAAAAATGTCATTTTTTCAAATAGCCTCAGGACCAATTCTGAGTATCCCAATTTACTTAAAAACATGTTTATATGGTCCCTGTA
>JALLBA010000450.1:0-18881 GCA_036939675.1 Cyclostephanos invisitatus
AGCTGCCCAACCTACCTGTAGGAACTCGTAAAACTGCCTAAACCCAAGAGATGTGCATTGAGCAAATGCTTCCACCCCAATATCACCCCTCGCCAAGAATCACAGTAGTCAACTGCGAGCAATCACGGAATGCCCAATCCTTAATCACCTTGACTGTGGAGGGGATCAAAATCTTATGTAGCGATATGCAGTCATTAAACGATCGCACCCCAATCTCCTCCAACCCTTCGCCAATAATCACAGTCGTAAGCTTCCTCCGATTGATGAATGCCCTGTCCCTAATCCTCTTCACGGACGGATGGATATTCACATGATTCACCTTTCGCGGAATCTTCTTTATCTTCCGTCCCGTGTAAATGAAGATCTTTACGTCAACTCCATCCTCCGCGATCATAATCACTGAATGGGACCCACCCATCCCGATCCCCCCAAAGGTAGGGGGGGGCGAGGGGGATGGTGTAGGAGAAAGTAGGAGGCACGTGAAAGGAAAGAAAGGTCTAAAAAATGAAATGAGAATTCCTTTTGACACCAGTTGATCTAATTCCTACTTACGTCTCGGTGTCGGTTGCCCATCGGGCGACTCAGCGCACGAGGGCTCGGACGACGACGGCGACGATGTTGAGGATGATGGCGGCGGCGAACGACGACAACAAATCATCGAGGGCGGTTATAATTCGTGGTCGTCGAGGAGAGGGAAGGGGGGGGGGGGGGGGGGGGGGGGGGGGGGGGGGGGGGGGGCATGACGACGACAATGCATTCGCGTCGTTCCCCTTCCGATGGGGAAAGGCGTCGACAGCGACGTGGCGATTCATGACTACGAATACGACGTCGGAAACTGTTGCCGTCCCAACGACGAAGCGCACATCCACTTACGCTTTTATGTCGTGGCATCCTCCCCTCGAGCTCATGGGATAACAACATCATGAATGCCATAAAAGAAGCCAAAGTTGTTTGGATTGAAATATTATTATGCCATGCATGTATCTATGTTTATGAAATCTCTCGTATCAACCCTCGACTATAAAGTCCTCGAGATCGACGAATGCATCGTCGGCATTGTACCTTTCTCCCGGGGCCGATCCGAACTCATCGTCGTCCATCGCTAGCCAATCGTCGACGGTCTCGTTCCTACTACGGAGGGATATCCTACGAGATTTTCGCATGCTAATATATGGATACCGTCGTCGAGTACTTCGTTTGCCAGTCAAAGATGATGAGAACTCGTCCCCTCCGTCGGACTCGTATTCGTCGGAGGGTGGATCGTCATCGAGCCCATTCGATTTCGTTTCATCCTGTACGTCGTCCGAAATCCGTATGCACCTGCTGATCATCCTTCCTAAGTCGCACGGTACCTCGAGGGCATTCGTACCGTCCATCAAGACGGACACGGCTCCATCGAGGATGAGCCTCTTCTCGATCGAAATTACGTCGTCCTTACCGTTCGTATCGACCATAATGACGTTCAACTCTCGTAATTCGGCTTCCAAGCCCTCGAGCCTCACGATCACCTTGGGCAGGCGACCCAATATCGTATAGTCGCCGGTACCGCCCTTTTCGCCGTCTATGGGAGACTGGCTGAAGGACCTCCTCTCGTTTGCACGCCAACGCATGAATCCCGCGATCAAATTGAATTCCGTCTCCGCCGTCTCGACCGAATATAGCCATCCGAGGATGCAAATCAAGGACTCGTTAAGTTTGCTATCGTTGAACGATTTTCGGCCGATACTTAGCGGCGTAGATTCTTTGAAATATTTGATCACTCGTTTCAGTGCGAGTGTCAGGGCCATCGCCATTCTCTCCACGCAAACGCACAATTTTGCCTTTTGTTGGAACGAAAGTAATTCCGCGAGTATGGTTTCAGATTCGCCAGAATCCGCATCAGTGTCTTTACTTGCCTCATCTTTTGGACCCTTTCGTACTCCGAACAGACGACAGATTGAGGTGTGTGAGTGGGAAATGTCGGCAATTCTGCGTGACGCGAGGACCCTTGCTTTGTCTTGGGGGCTTTTGACCAATTTCCGCCTCATTTTGCTGCTCCTGGCAATGATCCGATATGATTCGTTCCAAATATTCGCGAAAGCATCGAAGGCAAAATAGTACACCCACATCAATGTTTTACTTGATACAAAGGGCATCTGAACATGTTTATCTTCGCTATTCAATGGCCGCTCACTACTTGCATTGGCCTGCCCTACTTCGAAGTCTCCTTTAGTCGAGGGAGAAACTTTGGCTTCACTTCCTTCGATTCCTCCAAATCGGCTCGAAGAATGCATAATGTTGGATCCAATATTACCATTATCATCTAAGGGTGCTGCTATTCCTGGCGCTTCTTTCGTCTCGTGTATCGGTTTGGACATTAACTGAGTATTGCACTGATGAAGTATTTCATGTATATGCTCACACGGTGATTTTCTTATTATGCATACATCGAGAGCTCTCTCTGCTCTAAGAATCATCTTGGGAATTTTTTCAATGCAAATCTTAAGTGTCACTTTAACGACAGAAGCTTTTCGCAATGTATTTTCACAGAATACTTCCCAGATGATCAATGAGGCCTTGTGAAGAGACGCGAACGATATTCCGATTTGATGCTGAGTAGTTGTTGGCATCGATTCGAACAGAGCAACAACGGCATCAACGCATTTATCAATTGCATCGAGAAAGGCTAAGAATAGCCGCGTTTGGATGCCTCCGCTAAGCCCATCAAACGATGAATCAAGGTCTTGGCATAATTGGAGCAATAGTTGAAACATGATATCTAGATAGGTTGTGCGCTCTTCAATGGAAGCCATATTTTGCGAACTGGCGATAAAGACAAGGACTTGGGATAGCGCAGAAAGTACTATTTCTCGCAAATTTCGGGCATACTTGTCTAAGGCATCAGATGATATGATCGACAGAAGTGAAATTGATGGCTCGTCGATATCAAAATTGGCACCTTTATTTGCCCAACAACCCACTTCGACATAATACTCCTTAACAAAGCAAATCAGCAGCTGGGCTGATTCCTCATCAGCGAGTGAACAGTAGAGTGACCATAATGAAGGGAGGTTGCACCGACCTGTTTTACCATTGGCGTTAATTTTGCAAAAATCTAGAACATTCATTACCAGAATGTCTAGCTCGGGCAATAAATCCTTCTTGTTTCCAATGGTACTTAGAAGTGGGCGCAAGTGCCGTGATGACAACTCGAGAAAATAGCAGATTGAATTATGAGGCATGTCACCAAAGACATTCGCAGCATCCACTTGCCGTTTAAATCCTAATAGCGTGTTCACTGCCAGCAGGATAGCAGTATCATGATGATCGGTGGCAGCAACACGAAGAAGTATCTCTGTCATGACATCACAAAGTGACATTTGGAAAGCCTTGAATTCAGTGGAGTCAGTCAGTATCTCATCGAATTGCACAGTTGACTTTTCTAGGTACCTTCTATCAGCCTCGATGAAAGAAGGATGGTCAAAGTTGCCTTCTTGATAACAAAACTTTTCTGCATCGAAAATATAATCATTTAGATATCTGAGAGCATCTGTGTCAACCGTTTCGGGAGAAGGACGACTTCTCTTGCAAATCATCCTGGCTGCACCTTGGAGTACAATAATGAGAATGACGCCATCGACGGCAAAGCTAGTCGACTCATCGCAGGGCTTAAATCCTCTTCGCAATGCGCCATAACCATCACAGAAAAGCTGACCAATTGCACTTTGAGATGTTGCGTTTTCCAATGTTGGCTCTGTTTTTTGATCGGTTCCATGGAGCAACGTTCGAATAAGATGAGGTTTGAGTAGAGTGTGCGACTCGAGAAGCAGGGGAGCCATGCTCGCGTCAGACTTGGCAATTTCATCATACAGGCTGACAGCTAACCGCAGCATTCCACACACATCATTTCTCGCACGAAGCGCTACTAATTGTTTCTTCGTAGTGAAATGAGAGTGGCTCAAATAGAAGATGCGCTCAGGAAGGAAGCAGGAAGAATAATCCCCCGACTCAGATTCTTCCAGCGCTGTAAATTTCAATAAACCAGCATAGCACGCTCGCAGTAGTCGTCGTGAAATGTACTTTGTCAGTTTCCCCAAACGCGCCGATTTGTTAAGCTCAGAGATGACCCAAGACGCAACATTAATTGATAATGTGTATGCATTTTTCGATAGCACTGAATGCGATTGTATCATCGCATCAGTGAGCATCCCCAATGCTCTCTGGCCACTTTCATCCGTACTCGAATCGTTCGAAGGTTCAAATTTTTCGATCAATGCACACAGGCAATCGATTGCAAAATACATGGAATCAATACTGGCCGATGGATTCGGGAGGGGTTCAAAAAATGATGACTCGTTCCACTGAGGATGAAGACATGATGAGGATAACATGTTTTTTTGTGCCATAGCCAGAATAGCATCTCTACCAGAGGGTATTGGTGTGAGAGCACGAGCGAGCCTCCGAAGAGCCCAATACGAGAAACGTGGGACCTCGTCGCAATCACCATTAAGGTGCTGGTCGCGAGACAGTGCCGATTTCGAAAGAAGACTGCATAAAGGTTCCAACACAGTTGTTCCTCTACCACTCAGGATCTGGCCTCGCTTAGTCACAACGTCATTGAGTGAGTGTTTTCCGTCAATGGCAGCCAGAGACCATGCCAAGATTGATATCAAGATATAATACGATTGTTCCCTCTTACTTTCAGCGCTATGAAAATTATATGATGTCGTGTTTGCTAAGCGGTCGTATATGGATCGAACGATGTCATTTTGTGATGATGGCACCTCAAAGAAAACGACTACTATTATGACAATAGCCATTGCAGTTCCCTCCAGAATGTTTGAAGTAGCCTTTCTTGGTGATGGAGAGCAGAATTTCTCATCAAGGAGCATGTTGGCAGCGTCAATCCATGTTCTGGCCGTGTCTGCCCGGAACAATTCTTTTGATGAATGGGCATTGTCGAAGGAGCCCAGACTGGCTCTGACGAAATTACAATATGAAGATATAGTTTTGAGACCAAGCTCATGGTGATATGAGTTGTTTCCATTGTCGGCCTCTTTATAACGATGAATAAAAATGCCCTTGCCAGCGTAGTACGAAAATTTCAGCACTTCATACGCATGTCTGTCGGAAAAATCAATGTGCTCGTCATCGCGACACACTCGACATTTGCCTTCACTGACCGCCGACAGGTTGAGTAGAACTTTGAGCGCGTATTCTACTTCGTCGCTTGCGAAACCCTGCGGACTTCTCTTGGATCCGGGAATGGTTTGCGCCTTGAGTAACAAGTCGGAGGCCATGCGAAAAACGACGCGGGGGCCGAAGTTCGTTGAAGTTGTCAAATGAGATAGGTTGGATGCCCTGGCGCAAATAATGAGCAGTACAACCCTCGCGACGGCCCACGCCGGCAGAACGCGTGGAGACATATCATGGATGCCGAATCCCGCGATCTCGCTATCGGCACGATCCCTCTTACAATACGGGCAGCACTCTCGGGTGCACGCATCCATAATCGATGTGATTGTGTTCACCGAAGCCCCGGTGCACAGCGGTAAAAGTACGTGCGATTCTATCGTCGTGAGCAATGCCTGTCGGTCTACCCCGCCCGGATTCCTTCGACTATGTATCGATGCCAGAGGCGTCTCGATGGTCGCTATCGCCGCGGCATGATATATATGGAGGAAAATGGCATTCCAGCCGAGGCTCGACGCTGCGTGCGAATCGGCGCTCGCGTTCGAGGCCATGCGAAAGGCGCAACGGGTCAGGGCGGGATAGTCCGACGATGGAATGACGTACGCACCCTCGTCGAAAAGCGCCTCGTCGACTATTCGTCGAGCATGAACCCTCGCCGCCGATGCGTCGTCGATGGACCCGACATCGTCCGTGGAATAACAAACCAAATTGGACGATAAAACGTGACAGATCGCGAATTTCAACCGATCCCAAAACGACATCCCATCGAGGGAGATCGACATGCGGCTGTTGCCGATGTCGTCTATCGCGAGCGAAAGTAGGGGAAGTATCGCATCGGCTCGTACGGTCCTATCGAGGTCGATGACGCCTCCTCCATCGGAAGCATCATCGTCCCGTACGCACGACGCGAACATGGACGAGAGCAATTCATCGCTCGCGCGTACATGCATCGTCCCCCCCCCCTCGATGTCGACCTCCCCCGACGTATCATCCACGTCACGAATCGAGGCGACGGCGAAAGTATCGTTCGCTCCCATCCTCGTTCCGATGTTGCCTTCCCGAAACTCGACGTCCTCCAAAGCATCCATGGACGATATAATCGTGGGGATCAAATCCAGTGGCAGCAAATATGAATTGCGACGTCTCCTCTGCAATTCACGTCGTTTCTCTTCACTGTTATTCAATCGCAGCGGAGCGAGGATGACGCCACTCAATATTCGAAGTTGCTCGATTGTATGGTTCGATGCGATCCTTTCATACGATCCGGTCCTGAGGTATGAAACGAACGAACGAATTTCTCCGATCATTGCCATCTCCTCTCCGTGACTCAGGCGTGATCTGCCGGACATGTCGTCATCGTTCGAGCATTGCAACGATCGTATCGCGGCATTGGCCGCTTCCCTGTGAGATTGTCGGGGGGATAACGAGGGATGGGCATTTTTGCGATGTTTCATCAATGAGAATGAAATTAGTGGGAATGTAACGCCCATCGTCGCCCCCCCAATACGGCTCACCAGGGTATCGCATATATCTCGTGCGGTAGACGTAACATCGCCCGCAATAACAGGTGCGCCCTCACGGATCGCGGCACGCTCGATAATTCGCATCGGTCGCATTTTTTTTTTTTTTCCCCCTCGTGGTGGCAGCATCCAATCAACGAGAGGAAAACATCCAATATCATGCGGCATTCGATGTCGTTCGATATCGCCACGTCGTCGTCGTCGTCGTCCTCATCGGTCCCACCCTCCCCGCCGAACGCCGCGCCGCCCGTCGTCGCGCCATCTCGAGATTCGATGCCGCCCCTCCCCGCGGTCGCGGCGGCGACGTTCAATATCGCGTACAATCCATCGACGTCATCCCCCTCGATTGCCAAACACGCCTCGTGCGCGATTCGATGCATGCCGTCGCGTGCTCCCCCCCCCCCCTCTCCCCCCCCGACGGGACGATGGTCGGGGTCGTCCCCTCGTCCCGCGGAGGCGTCGGCGGCGTCGTGGGATTGACGATCGTCCATTCGAAGAGAGGGGGGAGGGAAGCCCTACCAAAATCGATATCTCCTTGTATTCACGAATGCGATATATATATATATATTTTTTTTTAGTCCTCCATTGTCTAGTAGGGAGGAGGGTCAACCCGCGATTGTTGCCGTGCGGCGATGGGGTTGGACCGCCGTCGCTCCATGGTGTAAAGAAGTGTGTATTAGTAGTATTCTATCGTACTACTATTGCAGAGGCAGGGTATGTAGGGAGAGGAGGTCATGATGATAGGGTTCTGCAAATAGTAAGTAAGCGAATATTATTGATACCGCCACAAACAACGAGGTTCTGTGTTCCTATTATTTGTCTATCGCATTTTTTGTTTCCATTTTCACCGCATGTTACTTACTCCTAAAAACGAGGGAAACGCGGCAACAACAACATTGCACCGCCCGCAATATATGGTAACGTAGCGATACGTCGACGAAGCAACCGCACATGAACAACTCATCTCTTTTAGGAGGCCGTACAAAGGCCCGGTAAATACCATGGCCGTAATGGGCACGGCATATGCAGCATCGTTCCCGATGAATCGATCGAACGGCAATAACGACAGGTCGTCGAATCGCGATGATCATCGGTTGGTCGTCGCATTATCGATGGCATTGGTCCTCTTCCTACTGAGCGCGTTCGCACTGGTTTCCATGCTGCCGTCGCCGAGTGACGATCGTCGTCATCCCCTTCATCACGATGACATCGCGATGCCCGATGGCACCGCGGCCGATATGCTCGTCGTCGGGGATGACGGTCATGCCGACCACGGGGAGGGGGGGGGCGGCGCATCCATGCCGCGACGACGACGACGCGGTCCGCCGCGCGAACGTCCGGGGGAAGACGTCGCCGTCGGGACCGCCGCGGGGTTCGACGCGTCGGGGGCGATGGCGACGAGGTCGAATGCGTCGGGGGGAGGACACGCGCGGGGGGGGGCGGTCGGGGACGTCGTGTCCGGCGACGTCGTCGGGGGGGTGGATGAATCGAAACGGCCGGAGGACGGCGCCGGTGTCGACCGCGGCGACGACGACGGGGGGATGGCATCGGAGGACGCATCGGTCGATGAGGATGCGAACGACGCCCGGTCCATCTCCGCCAATGACGAGGACGAGGAGGAGGAGGAGGAGGAGGAGGAGGAGGAGGAGGACGCGATGCCCGACGAGGGGGATGAGCGCGATCCGAACGATGGTCCGGTCGACGATGACGCCGGGGGAACGTCGTCGAATATCGATGAAACGAATGCCACGACGGAGGAGGAGGACAGTAACGACGATCCACCCCGATTGATACACGTCGTGGAGACGCGCTTCATGCAGAATCAACCGAAATTGATCGAACTCGCCAGGGCGCGTCTACGATTATTCGAGACGATATGTCTCCCGACGATAATGCATCAGACGGTATGGGGCGACTTCCTATGGATCATTCGTACCGATCCCGAATTGGACGTCGAAATTCGGGACGGGCTTGTCCGGATATTGAACGAGTCGGGGGCATTGACGGGGAAGGAGGATGGGGGGACGGGGAGGGATGAAACGCTCACGTACGTCATCGGGAGCAACGACAATTACGTTGTGTCGAACGTGACGTCGATCAACGTCCGTCCGTTCGACATACGCGCCATGCTCGCCGACGCGCTTACGAATCCGCAATCGATATTCGCGGGAAGGGTAGATGGCATGAGGGAATTACTGGACGATGTATCGAAACCGAGGTTCGAAAGGGATGTCGTCATATGGACGAGGCTCGATGCCGACGACGGATTGAATAAGGATTTTTTGGGTTTTATACGGGATGAGGCGATACGATACTTCATGCCGCAACGATATCACAAAAAGATATTGACGAATATTCATTACGAGACGCAACAGCGATTGATGGCATTGTCGGCGGGCATATCGAAGAGTATGCTCGATAAGCGGGAAAAGAAATTGGAGAAGGAGGAGAGGAAGAGGGCGATGAAGGCGGGCCTGCCGACGAAGCCCCCCGTGACGCGCGAGAGGGTGATTATCGAGAATAGATACAAACCGCCGAAATGGACCTACTGGTGCGCCGGACGCAACCTCGATTGGTTCGTTACCGATCCCGTGCACGACCCCCAACACAGGAATGGCACGATATTCCCCGTGGTGCACGTCAACGTTTGCGTGACCCCGGGCGTTACGATCGCATTGCGCGGGTCGTTCGATCCTCTCGAAATTCCGCGATTGGATCACGATAAAATAATATCCTACCTGAGGCCGAGGGGTGGGCCTTTATGCGGGAGGACCGGTCGATCGGTCTTCGATATGGACGAGGGGGGGGCGAGGGGTAAGTATCAGGTAGACGACGGTAGTTGCTTTCACCTTGTAACCGTCGGATTGGCCGCCGTGCGCTCGCGCACGCCGACGAGCGCCGGCATGCTCGGGGTGAATCCGGACTTCACCCAAAGGGAATACGTGAGGAAGAATTCCAACCTGACGAAAATAATGTGGAAGAGTCTCAAGAGCGAGTTTCGCATATCGAACGAGAAATTGGTGGAAACGAACATGTACTTTGCGAATCACATCTACGATATTGCTCAGGAGAATGCGAGGGGTCAGTGCACTGCTGGACATTCTTGTAAGGTACGTTTGTGCCTTCTGCTTGTGAACTTTTTTTCATTTTCATCGCAGCTTGAAAGGCGGTTTAATTACTCCGTATCTATTCTCTTCGTCATCACACCAGTCTTCGGCCAAAGATTCACTCCAGCGGTTTGTTGATTTGAAGGGTGAGAATGGAGTTGGATTTGATGTTGCAAATGGAATGATTGTCGTTGCTGAAAGTGAAATGACCCCAGAATGATGTGTAGCCCGAGCCATCTTTCACTTGGATCGCGATGAAAAGATCGTCCCCCATCGCTTCTCCGCCGCTTTCGGTTGGACGCATTGTCGGGCGGCCCATCCTGTGCAGAACGATGGAATGGATCTCACGATGACGAGCGGAAGACCTCTGCACTACTATGAGGTGGTGGACTAGCCGACGCACTTGTCGATTGTTAATAATGACGTTATTGTAACGTGCATCGTGCTTTTTGGTCCAAGTCGATACAAGCACCACCTCCTCTCCCACTTTTCCTCCCTTGCCCGCTCTATTATGGGCAATTGCTTCTCCCCTTCATGTGAAGATTAGAATGTGCCCCCTTGTTCCACATTCTAACATCGCGATGCCTCTAGAGTTGTCATCTCATACCATAATCCATTCCTACCACACATGTTTATCTTCTACCAGGAACAAATGGAATTCAAATAAGCCGCACTTCCATCTCTACTCCAACCATCCAGTTGTGCCGGATCTTTGAGTTGCTGTCCACGCTCTCTCGACACCACAAAGTAGGAGCATACGATACCTTCGATTGCAGTCATATCTCCCCACAGCTTTTCGTACTGAACGATTGGGTAGACATCCTCCTGACACAGGAAAATAGATAAGAAACAGACTATCGACGTTAATGCTACGCTCACATGAAGGGCGAACTCACTTGGCCCCTGCCCCATCTTTTCTTCACGTCCTTGATGGTAACGTAAGTGGGAAGTCGCGTTGAGAACGTATTGATTGCACGCGGAATTATGTCTGTTGGTTCCAGTATATCATTTCGGCAAAGACCGAAATTCATCAGCAGCTGCCAACAAAGAAGAATTGGTTATTCAAAAAAATGATAGTATAGGAATACTCATGTGATTGTAAAGCAACGCTCACCTTGTCGATATCAATCCAGGTTGTGAGACTGTTGTAACTGCAGATGTGATTATTTCGTGTGAAATTTAGCTGGTGCGCAATGCTAAATCGCAATGTCTCGAAAAAAGAAATATTGTACTCACTACGAAAACTTCAGCTCATCAGATGCACTCGGCAATGCTAAGCCTTCGACCAATCTAGGTTTGCCGTTCACTCGGCATAGCCCACCACCCGTGTCTTCGATGCGCCTGGGAACAACTTCGAAGGCAAGAGTTGACTTCGATTCAAGAAATTCGCCAAGAATGTTAGCGTCGACGTCTACTCCAATGGTGTCGATGTTATGAAGCATCAGCGTTTTCAGTTGGGGTCGATCTCTCATCATTTTTGCAAGGGTTCCATTGAGGAGGAGATTGGGAAATTCGTACCAGTGCCCGACCGGGCTGAGGCATTGATTTGGTGAGTTGTCCCTGTAATCGGAACCCTGACCACACGATTTGGCCCAATTTATTAATGCGGAATGAACACTTTCTCTGACCTTTTCCGCCTGTTCGTCAAGACGCTGGTGGGACTGCTCATTCCACAGAAATTTCAGATCACGCTCCATCGGGATCATGCGCAGTCCGATCGTCCGCCCTTTCGATATGTAAATCGGAGTACCGCCATAGTCATTGCGAGATTCTAAATACGCAGAGATGGCGGAATCCGTCATCCAGCTTGTGGTGATGACGTGCGGTAAAGAAATGCCAACTTCCGCTGACACTTTGCGGTTTTTCGCAAGGTGTACGTCCAAGAAACATCGATGCTTACCACCAATACAACAAAATGGATGAAGGGCCTTGACCACGCCTGCCCCCTGAGTCCAGCGACTACCAACTCCAGCAGCAAGAGTAACAACACCCACTGAGCCGGAAGTCAAGGCATCCAAGCCGCGTGCATGAGTATCTTTAGAAATGCAGTCGTCGTCGATGGCAATGACATCGCCTGGGATAACATCCGACAATTCTGAGTCGGACGAGAGTCTATTCTTGTCAAGCCCTTCGATGCATCCCGACCAAAAATATGATCGAGTAAAAACGAACGATGGGGGGTGGATGGGGGAAATAACGGACCAAGTCACAGTCAAAAAGTGTTCCTGGAGACATCAGTGGATATAGCGATAAGATCTTCTCACCGATTCTCCCAGATAAAAGATCCTCCCGGATTTGCTCCTGCATAATCATATCAAAGCCTTCTTCGCGCAAGACTTCATCCAAATCTTGGGGTGTTGAACTGCTACCCGTGCTGGTGGCAATGAATTTGCCCTCGTCTACATCTTTGGCAGGATCGTCGGGGATCAATTCAGCGACTGTGCCAGTTTCGTTCACGCTGTACGTGAAAACAACTGGATCCATTGCAAACGGCAGACAGCACTCCATCTCTTTCTTCGTATCCAACATGGCCGACTCCAACACAGCGTGCGCTTCCTCCTTCACACTCGGGTCGAAGAAGAACCCCATCCCGCCCCCGGACATACCACCGCACATTAAAAAGCTGGGGGGGGCGGGGGGGAACAAAGAGAGGTGGCCGACCAAGCATTAATCAGCAAGTGTTCTTGGAGACATGGTGAATGAAGCGATAAGATCTCCTCACCCCCAAAAGTTCTCGCCGAAGTGCTCCTGCATCCTCTCTATAAGCGTCTCTGTATAGACATTGCTCGCGAATGGGATTACCGCGCGAATGGGGCCGAGGAAGTTCTCCGTTACCAGCCTCGCAATCGTCCTGACATCGCTCCTTCTGAATGCCATCAACAATTCGTCCATTATATCCACGGATCGACGCCTTGCATTCGATTCTTCCTCTTCCCTCAGCAAATACTTTTCCGTTACCATCTCAAGAATAGGACTATAGTAGTCGAAATGCAGCGGGGCATGTGAGTTTGCTTTTCATCGAGGCCTATGAAGGATCGAACATAAACGCGTCACATCTTCACTGCACTCACCCTACATTCTGGGCCATCCCACCTTGCAATGACGAACGAGATGAGAAGCGATTGCGAATAATTGTTTCTCCCGATCAGGTGTCCGCATTTACTCACCGTGGATCAAGACGAGGCTCTTTTCCAACTCCCGCAAGAGCGATTCCGGCGCGTCCTCCTCCGTCAACAGTCGATGACGCGGGAGGAGCCTCCCTCGACTAACGCCGTACTCCGGATCGCCCGCAGTCGACCTCACGCCGTGTATCAACTTCAATCCCGGCCACACCCCCCCCGAATCCTGCCATCCGCCGCCGCTCCCACCGAGCCACTCGCCGAGTATCGCCCTCGCGGCGACGAGACGACGCTCCTCCTCGAGGAGCGGCCCCGTCAGCGACGACGTCTGGCCCGTCGAGCGCATCCCAAGGGCGATCATCGAACCTAGGAGGTTCGTCGATACCGCGAGTCTCGATCCCTTGGGTATGTCCCGAACGTTCGTGACGAGCTCGAGCCCGTACGTGCACCCGACGGAGCCATGGGACGGCATCGACGTCGGCATCATGACGGACAGTAGGTCCCCGAGGGGCACGTCGTCTCCGCGACGGCACCTATTCTCCAGCCCGAGGGGGACGATGCCGGACGCGACCAATCCCGCTTTGAGCAAGCCGAGATGGTCCGATCCGTAATCGAAGACCTGCGACGCATGCGTCAACAGTACGGTCGACTTGAGGTCCAGACTCGTGAGGCGTATCGTGCCTGGATTCGTCGTCGTTAGGCGCAATCGACACTCGATCGGGGGTACGGGACGCACGACGTCGTTCGTGCCGTTCCCTCCCCCCCCCCTCGATGGGGATACGGCGAGGTCGACGGATAGGTTGACCACCCAAGCGACCTCGGGATTATCCATGGCGAGGAAGAATATGTCCGACCAGCACGAGTGGCTGAGGTCCATCCTCACCGGCGTGCGCTCGCATAGGGTCGGACCGGAGGTCGTCGGAGGAGAGACGGCATTCGGGAGGAGATCCTCCGACCAACGAAGCGGCGTTAATTCTTCGCACATTCCTCCTCCTCCTCCTCCTCCTCCTCCTCCTCCACGCTCCTCGAACATCCAACCATTCCCCGGATGGGATTTGACCGAATCACGAACCTGATCGGCGAGTGTCTGAAAGGCCAGTTCGCGATATGCCCTCGCCAATGCGGACGACGTCGCGTCCGATGGCAGTAGGGCGGGTATCATCGACGGGGTTGACGACGACGACGACGAGGTCGACGGGGTCGACGAGGTCGACGAGGACGTGGCGGTCGTCGTCGCGCGGCGCGGCGCGCGTCGATGACGGTCGTCGGTGGCCGATGCGACGACGCCCGATGTCGTCGTATTCGTCGTCACCCGATCCGACGTGGACGAGTAGACCAGACGGGAAACGAGGGACGTACGACGGGGTCCCCCCATGCCATTCCCGCCGACGACGCCGTCCCAACCCCCCGCCAGCGCGTCACCGTCGTCATCGCCCTCCGCGTCGGGAAATATCGCAACCGTCATCGGCGAGTTCGATACCGACGCTAGGAAGTTATCGATCGCCTCGTCGAATCTCCTATCGAGGAGGGCGGCGTGACCGTCCGGGCAGCAGAATGCGAACTCGACGTCGGCGACGGCGGCGGTCGTTCCCGAGGCGCCGTCCACCTCGTCGCCGCGATGACCGCCCGTGTCGTCGTCGTCGTCGTCGTCGTCGTCGTCGTTCGCCCCCCATCTCGTCGTCGTCATCGGTCCACCCCTCCTCCTCTCGGGGAGGTGATATCTGTGTATGGCATGCAGGAAGAGCAATGCCCTCACGCGATGGTATAAATTCGTCATTTTGCCACCGCGTCGCGCCGCGTCGTCGAGGACGTCCGACTCGACGAGGAGGTCGTACGTCGATAGCGTTCCGATCGCGCTCGAGAGGGATCGGTCGCGATCGTTATCGTCGTCGTCGTCGTCGCCGCCGAGGATGATTCGCAGCAGCAGCGAAGATGACGAATCCAACGGCGACTCGTCCGACGGAGGGCGGGGAGGCGGAACCATTGCCGCAGTAGAAGAAGCCTCTGAATGAGCAAAAAACTACAGCGAGGTCTCTCGGCGAGGCGAGGCAACGCATTCAGCTGCAGGTAGGTGTCGAGGCCCCTCACTTTGGCGGGAAATACGAAAGTACGTGAGTAGAATGTACTTGCATACTAAAAGGACGATACAGGCCTTTTTTTTTGCCGTCACTCACAAATATAATAATACAACCATGGCGAAAATCTCGAATACCATCGTGTCGTACGTGGCGACGATATTCCTCCTGGTCGCATATTCGTCGGAGGCATTCACGACCGCATCGTCATCGTCGTCGTTGCTACGACTCACATCGTCGACGGGGTCCGTCGTCCTTTTTCCATCGTCATTTCGATTAGAACTCCGCGCGTCGTCGTCCGAGGATGGCGACGACGACGATATGTCCTCGGCGGTGGTGGGCCTTCCCCCCCTTCCGTCGCAGGGTGGGGGGATCACGAAATCTTCGAGGTTCGAGGAGCGATCGTCGGTTGTACCGTCATCGGCATCGAGCGGGAACGACGCGTCGGCGGAGGCAAGGGAGGGAGAGGGAGCGGTGTACCCCATCGATTTGCCATCGCCTCTCCTATTGGCCACGTCCATGATCCTCGCGATATCTTCCACCGGTGAGTTTTGGAGTGTATTCTCCTTGCATGGCGATGATATCAGTGTTCGCTCCCGCCCCCCCCCTTTTTTTTGACGAGGGGGGTGGGGTGGGGTTGGGGTGTTTGTTACGTCGCTCTCGTAAATTCTTGCCAAGTGAAACTGACATCCATTTATCTCGCCNCCCCCCCCCCCCCCCCCCCCCTCCTCTTGCTCCCGTGATCCGTTGCACATGTCATGATAATGATATAACGCTTACAAACACGTCCGCGCATGAAAAATCATAACGAAAACGAAACGAAAAAAAAAAAACCAAAAGGATCCATATTCGAACTCGCCGGCGGAGGCACGACGAAACTCGGTTTCGGCCCGACCGCGGCATTGGCGGCCATCGGGATGCCGATGAGCATATTCCTCATCTACGCGGCCATCATGAAGGGCGCCGCAGAGACCGAGGAGGACGATAAGGAGTACAATCGACCGAGACGGTTGTGAAAGGGAGGAAGCGAGAATTCTTGTATCCCCCTCCCTCGTTGTTGTGGCGCGCGTGGAATATTCGGGGTGCCGCGATATCTGAAAATATATGCACGGTCCCTGCGACGAACTGATGAATTGGGCCCAAAGATGGTAGACTCGATGATCCTAAAAAGAGAGGGATGAGTCACACGGATTCGTCGATACTCTACTTTTTAACTTAAAAAACGGATTTGACCGTTTACATCTCTATGCAGAACGTTGAGAGAGACGAAAATGTTGTGCAGCTGATTGGCGGACTCGCAGCGCAATTCCCTACCATTCTCCAGAAAGAGGATATGGGCGCACCATTGCTAATGGTTGAGGCAATATCTCTCTTAATTTGGCTTTGGAGCGAGTGCCCGTTCTTTTCTCTCTAATCTTCAAAAAATTGCCACGTGGAAGCCGTACAGCCTGTCCTTCGTCTCCGAAGGTTATCGCGGCACATAGGGTACACGCAAGAGTTCGTATGGTACTTATCCGTCTCCGAACTCCGCAACTGACACAATACCCCAAAATGAGACTCCCCACCCCCCTACCGATCCAATCCGGCCTACGGATCCTACTCACCCTCGCCGTATCCATCGTGACCCTACGACTCGGTGCCGGCCTAATCGCATGGAGGGCCGCGAATAACCTGGAAAAACCCAATTACACCGTCGTGAAACGACTGGCGATGTCCTCGCGATCCTCCCGGTGGGGCGGGGGCGACGTCGTCGAGGTACGACGGTACGAGCCGTACCTAATCGCGGAAACTACCGTGAACGAATCGAGCATGCGCAAGGCCGGCTCCTCGGGATTTGGAAAATGCACCGGTTACATATTCGGGAAGAACGAGCCCCGTATTGGCAGCGGCGGCGGTGTGGCAGACGGCGAGAAAATGGCGATGACGGCGCCGGTGCGCTCGGTCGGGAGGGCGAGCGGGGAGAAGATGGCCATGACGTCTCCGGTTCGAAGTTCGGGGGGATCCTCCGGGAAGACGAAGATTTCTTTCGTGATCGGGTCGAAGTATTCGCTACAAAACGTGCCAAGGCCGATCGACTCGTCCGTCAAAATACGTTTGGTGAAGGGTCACTACCTGGCGGCAACGTCCTTCTCCGGTCCTCCTCCGTCAGATGAAAGAATTAGCAAGGAGAGGTCCGAAATTCTCCGTACGTTGGATAGGGAGAAAATACGCGTGATGAATAAGGATGAGACGGTCGTATATGGTTACCACGACCCCGTCGTCACCCCCAATTTCCTGAGGAAGAATGAAGTATGCGTGACGGTGGATGGATCGAGCATTCGGTGATTAATTAAACATTACATCACATAGTTCCAACATTTGGCAATCTGATCCTCTTATATTAGACTTCACTGGTGATATGTAGTGGTGGGGGTGCCGTAAAAAATGCACCCACACCGAAGCATATATCATCTCATCTGACTCCCCAATCGATCGATCAATGGACTACCCTTCCCCTTACCGAAGGAGGTCAAGTCCTCCATCAACGCCCCCAGGGAAACGTTGGCACTCGCCAGCTCCTTACGTATGCTCGCCGGATTGCCAGGATAGCCCACACGCGGATCCTTGAACGAGAAATAAAACAGTGCACGAGAATTGGAAGATGCGTTGGCCGTGCCGCAGTGCAATACCCTCGAGTCGAAAATGACGCAGCTCCCCTTGGGCAACAGGCCAGATACCGCCGGTCGGGTCTTGATCAATGCGTCCTTGGGACTGTCCATCCCCCCTTCCCCCGACGACGAGTCCTTGAACTTCTCGTGCGATATTCCGTCGTGTGTGCGGGGCAACCAAGTCGTCGGTCCCATCTCGGGGGTAACGTCCTGCAAAGCTATGAAGCACGTGAACAACGACGGTCCCATGCCGTCGACGTATGGCGTATCCGGATGTATGACCTGTCGCTGACTGCCGGGGTCCGACATGAGACACGACAGCTCGTGCAATATGGCATCGTCGCCGAAGATCGAGGATATCGTCGTTCCCACCGGACTCTTGCACAGGACCTCCTCAAGCGCGGTCGTGATGATGCCGTTATTACTCCCGCCGAGGGGGATCGTGAGGTCGCATCGATTGCGCTTCAATAGCACCTGAGCGAATCGCTGTATGGGCTGTATCTTGCCATCGTCGACCTCCGCCTCCGATGTGCGTCGTAACTCGTACAGATGATCGCGGACGGAATCGGCAGTGTCGGACGACAGCACGTTGTCGATGCGGAGGACGCCCTCCCTGATTAGCACCTTGGCGTGTTCCTTCCCCTCCGCCTTGGACGACCTCGCCTCGCTCCTGCCAGACCCTCCCCCCCCGGAGGCCGAATTACCGAACCCCCCCGCCTTCCCCGTCCCGCGAACCTTGATGACCGGCGCCTCCAAGGGCCTGGCGTTCTTAACGAATCCCTCCTCCAGCTCGCCCCGACGCACGATGATGTTTTCCTGCTCCTGGTAGAGGAGGCCGGAGACGTAATTTGCGTCGGCCGTCGAGAACAACGACGCCGTCGGCGAGGGATTGTTTCTGTGAGGGTGTGACGGGCGGCATACCGGGGTGACACGGCCGTGCTTGGGGGCTGGCGAGAGGAACGATCCGACCGGGACGGCGAAGGCCGTCATCAGCAAGAGGAGAACGAGCGAACACCAGTATGCCATGGCCCTTCCGCTATTGGCTGCCCTGGGGCCGTTGTACGTCATCATGTTGTTCCGGATCTTCCCCATAGGTACTCTAGGCAGACGACTCTCACCTCCTACAATTTTTTTCTCAATTCAGCGATAATTTCTACGCGCGTGTACGTATTAGCTGGGGCTTTAAGGCCGAGCCTTACAATGGCCGGACGTTTTTTGTGATTCTCGCTAAAAAAGCCAA
>JALLBA010000451.1:0-18107 GCA_036939675.1 Cyclostephanos invisitatus
AATAGATAAAATAACTGGGACTATTTGTTACAATTTAATTTTGTAGATCCAATTTGCCTCTTGTGAGGGCCTTAATTAAATGTCACCTATCATCACACCGACCTCCAACTCTCATCGTGCCATCGCCGTTTCCGCAATATTTTTAAGTATGGACATTGGCCGAGTAAAAAAATAATTGGAACACTCATCTATTTTATTCTATTTTTTACCATATCCCAACTCGATGCCCCGAGATCGATCCAATCATGCTCCCCTCACGTCCCCGTCAAGTTGCACATCTTTTCCTCCCCCTCCACCATCGAGCCCTTGTGTTTTTAGTTGGTTGTTGTGTGCTGTTTGTCGTCGATCACCCCCGAAGACCACGACGTATTTTATTTCATTTAATTATTTTGTTGCCTGATTCGCCGCCCCAAACGATGGGATAATGCCCCTCACACACGTCCATTGCAAATGTGCGCCCTCTAGAATTTACTCCCCACCATGTATGCTTGTGCTTTGGTGGTGTGTGTGTAGAGTGAGACTGATCAGTCACAGTCATACAAATCACTAAAACCCAAACAAAAAAAAGGTCGTAAATACGACGCTGTGTGACCGGGGTGTAGGAAACACCCCCCCAAAAAAACACCCCCGTTTTTTGGGAGGGGTGCCAGAGTTCCTCTGTGCAGATGTACGATGTCCCTCATGCTCGGGGTTTGTCGAGCGGCACGTTGAGTAGTGCTAATAAGTAGTAAAACAATGTTTTTTTATACTTTTAATGACATAGACCTGTCTTGTAGTGTGTTGGATGATTGTCAACTGCATCGGCGCCAGGGGGGGGGGGGAACCATAGAGGTCGTGGGGCACTAGAGGCCATCATGGTTGGGGTGTATTTTTTATATAGCGTCCGCCTAGCTGATGCCCGCCAACTCCAAAACCAGCCCAATAACCGACCGCTTTCCAACCACCTATCTTCGTCAAAAATGGTCGGATGTGGACGTTTGAAGAAACGTACCTCCACACATGCATAGTAGGGAGATGGTTGCACCATGATTGCCGACAGCTCATTCATATTATGGTCCGTAGGTCTACGCAACGCTTAGGACACAATGGTTTAATTGTGCTTTGTGGGCCCTCTAACGTACGTTCCTAAAATTAGCGATTTTGAATTCTACACTGTTTGATTGAGGAAAACTATTTTAAGCGACGTACATACAGAATGTCGTAGAATGAAGGAGTAAGTCCTATTATTACGTCAACCGAAAATCCATTAGGGTTAATGAAAAATAGGGTTGCGCACCGCTGGGGGGGCGACGGCCAGAAATTAGGTGGCAGATAAAAGGAATTGCAATCCATCGTGCACTACCATCATTAATAACGACGGATAAGAAGAGTTATTCGTTTCCCTCTCAATGCTTGGATTGTGCTCAATCAGACTTTTCTCAACAAGTGGGAGAGAAATAATTATTGTGTGAGTAAAACAAGTACGAAAGGAATTTCACTTCAAAATTTCTAGTGTAAGAATTAAATGATACCATGTTCTTGACACGGCGTTCCTGAAATGTGGTGACCATTCTCGTCAGCCAGGCAAGCGCACACCCACACACCAGCAGAGTACTTCAAAGCAAGAACCCCATGGCTAAGATTAGCCGCAAACATTCCTCTGTACTCATTGACCGTGAAAGAGCTAGGTCCTATCCCCTCCAAAATCATCCGATTATCTCGTCGACCTCGTCTTCCGTAACATCCCCGACTCCCCCATGAGCCCAACCTTCGTAAATGTCTTCCCTCTCCTTGATCAACGACGAGCTCCCGAGGGGCATAATCACCAAACCCACGCCGCATCCACTCCTCGCCCAGCGGGCGTAATCCCCATCGGTCCTCGTGAAGAGATTCGCCTGACTCCGCCTCTCCCTCTCCATGCACGACTCCATCGTCTCGTTCTCCTCGGCCCCCATACGCAACAATCGATTCGATACGCACAATGCGAGGGGACTGCGTCTTTCCATCTCCGCTACGAGGGAACGGGCCACGTCTGCGACCTCGACGTCCTCCTCGTACCCCAGTTTGCCCTCATACATCGATCTGGTGGATGCGATTTCGCGCAGGCGTTCCAATATACCCAGGACCGTCGGCTCGTCGAATGCATTCACGAATGTCGCCGCGTAATTCACGAGGTCGCTCTCGAGCGCGCCGTACATTTGTATCCTCTCTCCCGGCAGGTTAATAGACGGGTCGTTGTCCCTGAGGTACAGCCCGGTCTCGTCATCGAGCATGTCCCCCAGGTGTACACCATACTCGTCGGCGCCCGCGGCGTCGTATTCGCTCACGTGCTGTATGAGATTCGCGACCGCCACGTTCCTGAAGTGAACGTTGATGTCCTCCTCTCCCCTCCAATCGTCCTCCCGACCGTACAATCCCGTCGGCTTGGGATGGAGGCTCTGGTACTCGTATGAATTCACGTCCATGAGCGCCCTCTCCAACAGGTTCGTCTTGAACTGCCCCCCGATGTAGTGAGTCGCCAATCCCGTCGCGACCATGTCCCTAGCATCGGCCTCGTACCCGGTTAAAGCCATCATGCTCGCTATCGCGACGGAGTATTGGGCAGACGGCTGACGGAATTCGCGACCCACGCGCGGCAGTAGGTACGTGAGTCCGACGGGATCGAACGACAGCCCGCGCAGCGGGTTGAGGATCCGAAACGACGTGGAATGCGTCGCCAATACGTACGATCCGAGCAATAGGGAATACCCCGAGTCCATGACGAGGCCGTGGGGGAGGGAAATCACCGGGACCTTGCTCCCGCGCGAACCTCCCCCCCCGACGACGTCGTGTCGACCGACGACGCCCCTGACCGCATCCGATAGCCTCGTTAATGGCAACAGGAGATCAGCATCCAATCGTCCGCGATCGGAACTCATGCCCGACTCGTGGACGTATCGCGCATCGTACCCGCACGATGCGATCGGCGCACCCAATCCCTCGCCGAATCCCTCGTGCAATACCGACCGTACGAAATCCGGCCTGCCGCGATACGCTCCCCCGGGCGGATCGAATTGCTTACCCGGATCATCCTCCTCCATGAAACCTGGCAATACCGTCGTATTATCGGACATATCGCCATCGGTCATGGAGTCCTCGATGGGATTGCCTATGAGGATGGAATTGATACCGTCGTTATTCGACATGACGCGCACGCGATACGCGAGTCCGTTTATCTCGCTGGGGGATAATGCGGAATTTAGGAGGAAGACCTTGCGTGATGTGCCGATGGAACGCACGACCGCGCCTGGATCCTTATCCTTGGCAATACCCCCATCCTCGCCGTGGAATGGATGGGTCGATTTGCCTGTGGTCGGATTCCGCAATACGAATGGATTCGTACGCACCGATTGGGGTATGTCAAAAACAGATTTCGGGACAGTCGGTGGGAGCATCGACAATTCCATCTCGTTCGCTATCGACGTTAGCGACGTCGGGGAGAGGCGGGGGTTGATCTTCGCGGCAGCGCGTCGGTAGGCGGCGTTCGTCGACATTTGTAAAAGAATAGAGATAAGAGATAATAATGACAGAGAGCATCATCAATATTGTACGTGCTCTCCTATTAAAACGGATTAAGGACAGACCAACAGTTTACGTGTACGATATGGGAGTCTCGCAGCTTGTGAGACTCAGTTCTCGCAATAAGAGCCGGTAAACCGAGAAACGCCGTTTACGCAACAATTTATTTTCTCAACGCCACCGTGATCATCTTCCTCTCCAGATTTTCACCCAACACAAGAGGAGTGAGCAACGTAATCACTCCGACCAACCCGAACCCTCTCCGACGCAAATAGCAAACATCACATAAACGACGATCGCTCTCTCTCGCAATGCCGACAATGACGGGTGGCAATAAAGACGACGACGCGGGCGATGCCTCGAAGACCCACGAGGTCGCCGCCGCCGAAGGCGCGTCCGAGGAATCGAGGAAGGATCAGGCCGCCGCCGAGATCATGGCCACCCTAATCACCAAGCCGACGCCGCCCGCCGGTCCCAATGCCAATCCCCCCCCCGCCATCGCCGCCGCCAATGCCGGCGTCGCGGCGTCCTGCGGCGGCGTCGTCCTCCACCCCGTGCCGACCACGAGGATCCCCCCCCCCTCCGCCGTCTCGACGATGGCGAATTTCAGGCCGTCGGCGGCGTCGATCGCGGCGGAGGCGGCTGCCGCGTGGGCCGCCAAGCAAAAACAACAACAGCAGGAAGAACACCGCGAGAAGAAGCGAACGGAGGTCGGAAGCGGTAGCAAGGCGAAGAAAGCGGTGGCCGGGGGAGGGAATACCAAGGGGGAGGAGGGGATGGCTACGATGCAGCCGCCGAGCAAGAAGGCGAGGGCGGTGGACGTCCCTACTAAGACTGCTACCACGACGACTACGACGGTCGCCGCCCCCGCCGCGATAACGACGACGGTTGTTGTCCCCCCCGTCCCGACCCCCGCCGCGTTGTGTTTTGTCGCCCTGAGACAATTGGGCGACGCAGAGTTCGTCAGGGTCGTGGCGTCGGAATTCAAGAGACGGGGATACGCCGCGGCATTGCGTATCGAACCCCCGACCCCTCCCGGCCAGGAGGAGGAGGGAGAGAAAGAAGGCGAGGGGACTTGCGGAAACACGACGCCCACGTCCAAAAAGTCCAAGGCGAAGCAGACCCCGAAGGAGAAGAAGAGGAAGAGGAAGGATCGCGAGAACACACCGTCGCCCTTGTCGTTGCCATCTTTCCCGTTCCACCCGTCCACGGTGGTTGCGGCGGACAAGAACGTCGAATCGTGGAACGCCATGTTCGAGCGTCTCAGGTCGTACCACGACGCGAACGACGGCGCTTTGCCGCTGCTTTACATCCCGCCCGCCGCCCCCGTCATCGACGACGCCACCAAGGACAAGGACAACGCCGATCTCGCGCTGTACAAATGGACAAGGGCACAGTTGATCCTGTGGAAGAGGATGAAGAGGGATGATCGGCACAACCTATCCCTCGACAGGATCGCAAAGCTCCACTTGCTCAACTTCGACCGCGCGGAGGACATCGAAAAGGACATCAAGGCGCGTGTCCTCCTTTCGTCATCGGTCGAGGGCAGCGGCGAGGGTGGCGTCGACGGTACTACCGGCGAGAACGGGGAGGGTGATGATAAGCATAAGCAGCTCATGATGATGATGGCGGTCCCGGGAAGGAATGCCGTGAAGTGGCAAGAGAAGTTCGAAAAGCTCAAGAGGTACAAGGAAGAGCACGACGAGTGAGTGATCGTGAACGCTAAAACGCAAACCATTATTTTGAGATGCACTTTCTGTCGCCACACGGGACAGCCTCTCGATCTCTCTCTCTCTAATGGACGACAATTTCTCCTCCTCATCTTTTCTTCCCCAATTCATATCATCTTCACTCCCCCTCCCCCTCTCCTCATTGTAGCACCAACGTGCCGAGGAGCTACGACGATCGCCTCTCGAAGTGGTGTGCCGTTCAGCGCATGCGATGCAAGGAATTCATGGCCGGCGACCCCAAGACGCCCATGACCAAGGCGCAGTACCAGGCGTTGAGGGGGATAGGGTTCAACATGGACGACAAACGCAAGAGGTACGATAGGTCGGTCATTGACAAGAAGTGGGAGGATAAATTGTGAGTTTTGGTCTTTGATGTTGTCTCTCTCGTTCTTCGTTCGTCATCTTCGCTCCGTGTCGCCTTCGTTAGGTTGCACCCCCTCCCCCCCCCCGTGTATGACCTTGTCTCATTCCTTTTTTCCATCTCATTCCTGTGCCACCCTCTGGCAGCAACGAGCTCGTTGAATAGTAAGTTCGATTCTATGATGTAATGCCTTGTGGTTTTTCGTAATTTTGTTTCTAATATCAAAAATGCGACTTTACTTTGATTCGCACCCACGCAGCAAGGAGAAGTTTGGTAATTGCGAAGTGGCCGTTCGTAAGGGCTTCGAGGAGTATAAACAGTTGGCGAATTGGGCTGGATTGATGAGGGTACGTGTTGCAACCCGAATACTTCATCCTGACGTCCTTTTTGTTTCTGCGCTCAACAACCGCCTCATTCGCCACAGCGCAAATACAAAGCGAGACAGACGGGCACCAAAGCGGGCAGAACGACAGGTACATAAATCTCGGCAGTTTGCGTTTAGCCCATGGACTGCTCGTCGTCTTTAACAATATTCTGCTCTGCTTCCTTTTTTGCGTAGGAATCACCGATGAACAGATAAAGAAGCTGTAAGCAAGCCGCTATGCCATTTGCTCCAACCACTCATGCTTTACCACCACCATTCTCATTTCCGTTTCGACATAACATATCCACTTTCTTTATAATTCAAGTGCATCGTGCGGCTTTTCATTTTCCCTCCAGGATGATTTCGATACTCGATTCAGACACCTTCTCGAATTTAAGAAGGAATTCGGCCACACAAAGGTTCCCGTGTTTTATACCGGACACAACAATCTCGGTCGCTGGGCGAAGCGGATGAGAGATGGGATACGAAATGGGGATCCTTGGGTACGATCTATATTTTTTCTATTCATATTTCTCATCATTTTTTCGCTGATCTCACCCAATTCATCGATACTCAATGAACATCTTCGAATACTGTCCTGCTGCTTAAAAAAATAAGATGGACGACATGCGCAAGTCCAGGCTGCTGGGCATCGATTTCGACATATCAGTGAGGCACGTATTCGGCCACAAGTCAAGCAAGAAAAGTCTGGACGACGGTTCGGACGCCATGGAAGATTCCACGACGGATGGATATGCGGGAGGAGAAGAGGCGATGCATGCTGAAGAAGCATTGGTGGCACAACAGATTGACGATAATGACTTCGGTAGGCCGAGCCTACCACCTCTTCATCATGTCCCTGGTGGGGCTCAATACTTTTATGGATCCCATTATTGATAAATAGTACAACTCAAGCTTGGGTTAGGCTCTAAAGATCATAATGGTAGCATCGTAACATAGGATTACAGGTTTGGTGTCGCATGAAGTAGAATTTCTTTCACTGTAATAATTTGCTATTTCCGTTTTCGTTCTTCGTTGGCAAGAAGACTGTCTGCGATGTGGCCGAGTCTGCCGCCACGAAAACCGGGAAGTGCAGCAAGCAATGCCTCTGTCTCGATATATTCAAGAGTATTGCTACCATCAAGAACATACTGATCTGTTTCATGAAACAAGGAGGTCCTCCTTCGCACTCTTCTGGCTAAGATCCCGTTGGGGCGCGAGACGATTTCATTTTTCGCCTTGCGCCTTGCCTCACGTTTTTTTGTTATCCACGTGGCAAATGATAGTCGTTTTTCTTCTTCGTCGCCCTCCCCAATGTATGACGGCTTTATTCTCAATGGCCTGTCTAGGACAGAGATATCATCATCCCCATCAGGGAACAATATTTTTGCCACCTTATCTCCCGAAATAGTTTTGCTATCGAAAGGCAAACCAGCTATTGGAGCAAGAATATCAAAAGCCGCAGCATATCCGTCTCGAACAGCCCGAATTACTTCATCCTTGTCCTGACAAAGAGTCGGCAGCTCTGGTGAACCAAAAGGAAGATTGATTGGAAGAAGATGCGCTCGCCTCCAATCGGCGACATTAGCAGAGTCTGTCGTATCAGTGCCGCAGATCAACTTCGTTGGCGGAATTTTCACCCCTCGTGAGAAATCATCGCCAACCATGATCGATTGGTTTTTTCCTATTGTCATTCCGTGAGAAAGTCCAGCATTCAGGGTCAGAACATCTTCAATGTACCTATATTGCGATCCTCCAGAAGAAAAAAGCTTCGCAACCTGACTCATGCCATGCTTCCGGAAATAAAGAGGAGCGACAACCCGCTCATACATGTGTTGCCTCGATTCAACGACACATCCATCGGGACGGCTTCGAAGAGCTAGAACATGAGTAGCGTTTGCCTTTTCCACTGCGCTTCTATATGGAATCGGTTCGTAACAGAATGCGTCGTAGCAAACATGGGAATTGATCACATTTCTTCGGTTCAATTCCCGCCGGGAGAGAAATCTAAAAAATCGACTGCGTTGTTCGACAAACTGCCTGTTCTTCGAACGAATTAGCTGTATTGGTGGACCGGCAGCTCCTGGAACTAGCATACTTGCTTCTAGACACGGAAAAATTCCAACCTTCCCTCCTCCATCATCAATACGTCCTGTTGGATCGTATCTTTTCTCTTCCTGTGGACGTACGAGGTACCGTATCCTGCGCCGTTTGGTAAAGCCGTAAATTGCATTGGTACCCTGAGGCAACTCTGCAGCCTCAACAACATCTTTCATCGGTTGCGAGAATCCTTCCGCGAAGAATGCTTTGCGTGCAGCTGAGAACAGTGTGTATGGGACGAACTTGAACATCTTCCATATCAGACTATACCAGCTGCCACTGCGACTGTTCGTTGCTGACTCGGCATCGTCTTCCTGGACCGATCCAAAGAAGTCACCATCCTTCGAATTGAATGCAACTATCACATGTTGCAAAGGTTATGTTATGATTAATAGGAGTGATCGTTTATACTGCATCCGCGAGGAATAGCAACAAGACCCTCACCTGTTTCCATCGTCCCTTTTCCTCCGAGGCTGACGGCTGAGGCAATTACGTAGAGAGGTTGTCGTTTGTCATTGGCGCGGAAGGCATCCAAATCAAATGGTCTCAATCCATGCGTTTCATCCATCACACCGTCGAGAATATAGCTAAAATGAAGGACAACTGCTGGTAGAAAAAGAGCGACCAACCGATAAATAATCGTACTGTTATGACTCACGTTAAGTTCATTCCCGGCCTGCGTTTCAGGTATTGACGCATGGAGGACGCGAAATCGATTGCAGAAAGCGCTGGACGAATAGCCGTGCCCAGACGTCGAGCTCCGGACGAGAGTGGCACAGAGACGTACGATTTAGCGGCACCAAATACGTTCGAGAGGAGGTAATTGGCCGATTCAAGCACAACCCCATCATAATGATCGTCGGACCAACGACGACTACGACGACGAGAAGAGGCATCGGCTGGTGAATTCCTGTTACTCGAACCCATTGCCAATTCTATGCTCGAGACGTCATTGCCATCTTCGCACCACCAAGATGTTGCATTATCATCACTATCGCAATCATCCGATTCATCGACGCAGATCACATCGGTACCATCGCCCCCTGATGCGCCGTATTCCCCATCGTCCGATGAGGATGGTGTCAGGAGTTTCCTCCGTATAAGATCTCCCAACCAATCGACGCCGAAATTCACCATACCCCTCCTCCTCGACGCGAACCTCGGCCCGGCCGCGGGCATGATGTCGGTGTAAACGTCGGTGCATAACTGACGCGAGACGAGGTACGCTCCCACGATGGCACCAGCGCTCGAGCCGTGAATCGAATCGAAGGCATCGAGCAGGTCCAACGTCGATAGCGCCGCTGCCATGCCGGCAGATACGGCACCCCTCATCCCCCCCCCCTCGATGACCAGGGCGAGGTGAGAGTCGTCGTCGACGGATCCCGACGGCCCACCTCCGTTGGAGGAGGTACTTCGGCGACCAGGCCTAGATTTCGATTCGACCCGCCGACGAACGATCGATAGCACCGGGTGATGACTCATCAGCTCGATCCCCCGTTGATAATTCGCGATATCGGATGCATCCGACGATGTCTTGGCACGATGGGTAAGGAGCGACGAGAGCGATCCGTTGATCACAGGATCGTGCCTGTGAAATGACGTGCCCTGTCGTCGGGTGGCGGTACTAACGGCATCATCCTCCGAGGATGCTACCGCGACGATATCGCCGGGGAGGATCGATTCCGATCCTATACCAGCGATTGGAAAGCGAAAGCCAACGTCACGGAGAGGGATTTTATCGATCAGCACTGCCGCTTGCAATTCGTCGATATTGGTAACCACGACTGGACAATCCTTCTCTTCCTTTGAAGATTTTTTCGATCTAAAGGTGTCGTTGCTGTTACCGATGATGCTATTTTTTGAGGATGAGTTGTTGTTATTGTTGTTGTTACGGCGGTGGAAGAAATCCCTCTTCCTCCTCCCGCGCTCCCCGACACGATTGCGACCACGAACGTCGCTTGATTCGTCGTCGTCGAGTGCCCCCCCTTCCGCGATCGATGAAGTCAGGTTCATCTCGATCAATCGTTGCCACCGCTCCTCCGTCGTTTGCGGACATACACTCCGTCCTTGTTCCACGAATATCGTTTCATAATTCGCGTCATACGCCATAGGATTGATCTCGTCCGATGGCGTCGTAGCATTCGTCGATTTCATTTTCGTCGTAATCTTAGTAGTAATCGTAGCATCGTCGTCCTCTTCCCGTCCCGGTCTGTTTGTGGTCATCAATCTCAGTAATAGCGGTTTGCCCGGTAACAACAGCGCCCCCACGAGACGAGGCGATGGCATCATCGAGGACAGTCGCCGTCCCATCGCGCGTCGCGCGTCTCGCGCCTCCTTCCTCCTCCTCGGCGGCGCGACCTCGTCGATGTTGCCGCCGTCGACGATTTCCACCGCAATTCCATCATCGTCGCGAATCGCATCGAGCGACAACGCGTCCATCACGTCGTCGCTCACGTATTCGACGTCCACGTCGTCGTTGCGCCTCCAGAATTCCAATGCGGAGTAATGCGACGACGATGTCGGTATCGGCGACGACGTTCCACTGTCGCGGGCGATGAATGGCGACGAAAATGATGACGGGGGATGAGACCTCGAATACGCGAACGACGATAATGTCGATGATGACGTGGGCGACGACCGTCGGCGGCGCCGTCGATGACGCGGCGTCGTCGTCGTCGTCGTCGTCGTTCGTCCATCCCCAAGGGATGACGACGACGACGTCATGACGGCGAGGTTATGGGAACGCCTCCTCGGGCGGCGCGTGGACGTCGACGTCAAAAACGACGACGAAGACGTCGTCGCGGACATTTCGGACAACGCCAAGGAAAGGAGGAGGATGATCATTCGCCGATAACGGTGGGATTTCGCGACGATGTGGAGGTCGTCGCGCTTGTCCGTCATGGTGTTCTCTCTCTTCGACTTAATATATTTTATATTGAAAATGATGGGGTGATATCTCTCTCGTCTTCGTTCGACGCCGTTGCACCAACGCGAGAGATTCAGAGATTCTCCATCATTTTTGGCGAGTAATTTTTTAGCGAATTAAAGAAAGTTGGTGTCCGATCGAACTCTCGTTCGTCGACGCACGGACCGACACACACAACAACATAAAAACATGGCGTCGAGGGCGGCATCGATCGCGGGCACGAGCACGAGGTACGGCCCCCTCTGGGGACGGGGATACGAATCGTTGGTGAATCGTCGAATATTATCGGTCATTGGGACGAACGATCACGCCACGTCGTACCTCCAGGGACTCGTGACGTCGGATTTGTACAAGGAACCGAGGTCGCCGAGGGTGGAATTGCCGAATGACGTCCGATCGTCGAGGATGGGGATCGAGGAGGGATTGAGGGGGGAGGGGGGAAGCGTCGAAAATTTGGGGGAGGAGAAGGTGGTCGAGGAGGGGGAGGTCGATGCGCCAGTGGAGGTACGATTCACGTCCATGATGCGTTCGACGTGCTTCCTCGATCACAGGGGCAGGATCATCACCGACGCATTACTCTGGAGGCGATCGCTATCCGCCGGGAACGATGACGATGGAGAAAACGATGATGATACAGAAGATCCATCGAGCGTGAAAACCAAAACCGTCACCACGAAGAATAAGACGAATGAGGCGGACAAGGTCGAGTACCTGATCGACGTACCGTCCGGATCGTCCGCGGACGCATTGCTGTCCCATCTAAGGAAGCACAAATTGCGTCGATCGAACGTCGCGATATCCGACGCGTCGAATAAATACACCGCACACGCCGTGTACGGCACCCTCAACGCACACGGCGCGCCGGATGGGTACATGTCGGCGATGGACCCGAGACATCCGTCGTTGGGGATGAGGGTACTATCGGTCGGCGACGGCATCGTACGTGACGGCATCGACTTGGAAAAGGAGGGATCGACGACGACGACGACGGCGACGACGGAGATGCGCGTGCGTCACTTCGAATCGATCATGGATAAATCGGGACACTTCCCGCCATCTCCCGGTACCTACTCGGTATTGCGCATCTTGGCGGGCATCGCGGAGGGGGACGAATTGCATTCCAAGACCGCGATCGAATCGAATATGGAATTCCTAAACGCGATTAGCTTCGATAAGGGATGTTACTTGGGCCAGGAATTGACGGCGCGATCCAATTTCACCGGCGTGATACGTAAGAGGATATTGCCGCTGATGATCATCGATACCGATACTGAGGTGCCGAGGCCCTGGGTGATGGCGGGGATGATGCAGGAGTTGGGCGAGGAGGGTGGGATGGAGAGGGTGTTCGGTAGGATACGAACGGTCGGGGAGGAGGATGGTAGGGAAGAAAATGCGAGGACCGTCGAGCTGGGGGGGCACATCCCGCCACCGTTGCCGAGGCTATCGGCACCGGGAGCGGGTAGCATCGCGTCGATGCTCATGGGGTCGGTGAATATGACTACATCCGGGGGGGAGGACGATATCGACGACGATCGGCGTAGGAATGAGCAACTCGATAGGCTACGGACGTCGTCGCAACGATTGCGAGACGAGGTGAACCAACACGCCGTGCCGGGCGCGTCCATAATCGACAAGAAGGATGGCAAGACTATCGGCAAGGTGGTGTCGTCGCCCGCTTCCGGTACGACGGTGTTGCTCGCGCAGATGAGATTGGATCGATTGGGCCTGCTCGGGGGGGGGTCGGGAGGGAACAATGCTTCCTCGCACGGATGGTCCCGCACGAATAGGATACTGATCGGCGAATGCGAGAGGGAGTACAGGTACCTACCGTACCTACCCCTGTGGTGGCCAGAGATCGACGGGGAGACGGGGAAGGAGAAGGTTGTCGTCGCGGCGGCGGCGGCGGCGGCGGCGGGGGGGGATGATGAATTGGATGAGTTATAAAAAAACAACTAAATACAGGAAATACAAGAACAAATAAATCATGATTTTCCCTAATTCGATCCTACTGATTCACATCTTAGATTATTTATTAATCAATATTATTTCCTTCTCCTGTAGTTCATTCCAAAGGGTCTTAAACAACTGCGTTCCATTTGTTTTCGGTAAGATCATTGGGAAGTTTGTCGGGGTGCAAAAAGAAGTTGACCTTCTTTGACGCTGGGTCGTGGGACAATATCGAATACAGCAATAGCAGGGCAAATGAGAATTTCAATATGAGGCAAGTGTCATCATTTACGACCCCCTGCCAGAAAAACTAACATACCTCGTAGCAACAGTTCCATCAGCTCATCCCCATTCACATCCACAAATGCCGCCGCGTCGAACGTCTTCCATTTCTGAAAGAATTCGTGCGGTTCTACCTGTTGCAACAGAGTCTCTGAGTACAAAAGTACTCTCCAGCCGTGAGATTGAAATCGAGGTCCCATCCAAATCCACAAAGTAGACTATTAGCTGGCAGCCCGACATAAAAACACCTCATCCCTTACGTGGTGAGATGTTACCACGTCGAGCTCTGACCAGCCCTTCCTTTGCGCATCCAACTCCTTACAGGATCTTAGCCACGGCAGAGTAGAGAGCTACGGCTCATAATATTAATGTTATCTCACTTCCAATGTCAAGTTGGCTCCATTAATATCGCAATTCGACGTAGCCTCAACATAGCATTAATATTACAGGGGCAATCCCCCCAACCACTTCAATCCAATTCCGAGACAGAACTGGATTGCGTCATCGTTGTCGCAATTTCAAGCGAAAGATGGCGAATGACGATAATGACATCAAACCCCCCCCAACCAACAAGGGGGGGGGGAAAATAACAATAACGAGCGTCGAGGCAGCGGGGGTAATCGTCGCAATAACCGTCATCATTGGCAACAAGGCCGCCAGAGCGGAGGCTTATTCAAGGGCAAGACCAAGGAGATCGCTGACAATATCTTCGATAACACCGGCCAACATGATGCTGCAACGTTCAATAAATCCCTCAAAAATATTGCTGATCACCTACAGCTCAAATTGGGCAACGACGTATCTGAAGCAGTCCGCAATATGATAGCGACCATCATCGATATCCCTGATGCCCCCAAACCGAAGCAGGACCCAACTGATCCGACAAAAATAATCCCTCCAACTGATGTCGACATATTCCAATGGAAGCTCAAATTCACCAAAGCGTCTGATCGTCTTGATAAATATGACAAGATATGGCCAAAGCCTATGTGATCATCTATCACCAATGTTCCCCAGCCCTCAAGAACGACCTCGAAGCATCCATGGCTTTCCCCGCGATTCGCGACAGCCAGAATGTAATTGCCCTCTTGCAAATTATCCAAGGACTGTGCTGCTCGTATGATGCTCGCATTCAAAGTGTCATGGCCACGGTCGCTTCTCACAAGCATCTCTTTACTTACTACCAAAAGGATGGTGTTGACAATCACACTTACCACCGTGTATTCCTAGCACATGTCGAGACGATCAAGACCTATGGTGGATTAGGCGCAGTCGGTGTTACCCCTACTTTTATCACGGCGAAACTCAAGGAAATGTCGATGGCTACTCCTCCCACGGTTATCGATATCACAGCACCTACTGACGATGAACGTGCTGCAGCAATCAAAGTGGTTCGCGACGAGTATCTCACGGCGCTCATGCTCAGCGGATGCAACAAGGACAAATACACGTCCCTCCGCACTGGCCTCAGGAATGACTTCGCTTTCGGCGACGATCGTTATCCCAAGACGATCGATCAATGCCTTAGCCTTATTCATCGTTGGGCGACAACAACCAATCCCACCCCAAAGAATCCCCGTTCTGCGGCCAACCCTGCCCAGCCAGCACAAGATGGCAAACCCAAAGAAGCCCTCGTATTCGCCCAAGGTGACTCTAAGTCCACCAACAAATCAACTAAAAGTGGCTCATCTGACTCCTCCACTCGCAGCTCCCTTTCTTTGTCTGCATCTGCGACCAAACCACGCAGGGTCACCAATGTTCGTTGCCTCAACTGTGGGCAACTCGGTCACACCTCCGCGGTATGCCCAGAACGGAAACCAAAACTACCTGCACAGATCCATGCCATGGCCGATATCGACGATGCGTCGGTCGCCAGCGATGCGTTTAGTGTCATCATCCTTACACAACAAGACGACGGACCCAACCGCCCTCCCATCAACTCGGATTTTCTTCTTCTTGATAGCCAGTCCCTTTTCACGAACCCGCACCACGTGTCCAACATTCGCCCGGCCTCGAAACCCATCAAAGTTCATTGCAACAAAGGCACCATGCTTACAGACGAGGTGGGTGACTTCGGTGGGACGGAAGTTTATCTAAACCGCAATGGCATTGCCAATGTCCTCTCGCTTTTCCGCTTGGGCCGCAAATACCCGATTACTTACAATAGCCAGGATTGCGGGGGGGTGTTCATCGTTACAACCCCCGTGGCGTTGTCAAATTTAAACCAAGGGTGCACGGTCTTCACTACGTCGATCTAAACGAGAACCCCCAGGCAGCTTTCTTTCTGGTCAATGTGGCCGATGAGGAACCTCCACTCATCGAGCACACCATGAAAGTCAATACAGTCCGTCACAACTATGAAGGCTACACCAAGAAACAAGTCAAGGATGCAGAACGTGCTCGCCGCCTAATGGGGATGGTCGCGAGCCCTAACGAACGAGATTTTCAGGCAATGGTACGTTTCAACATGTTGAAAGACTGCCCCGTCACAAATGCCGATATCGTCAATGCTCACAACATCTACGGACCCGACCTTGCCTCCATCAGGGGTAAAACAGTACGTCGCAAACCAGAGCATGTCCGCACGAACTATGTCGACGTCCCGGAGAACATCATTCAATTGCATCAGCAAGTTACACTAACCGCTGATATCATGTTTGTAAATGGGGTCCCATTTTTGGTTTCTGCGTCGCGTAGCATAAACCTAATAACCATTGAGACTGCCCCATGTCGCACGGCTTCCCATCTTGGTCTTCTACTTAAACGCATCATCCGTGTCTACCACCGTGTGGGCTTTCACGTCCAAACTATTTTAATGGACAATGAATTTGATAAGGTGAAAGACCACATCCCAGAAATTACTATGAACACCCCGGCAGCAGCGGAACATGTTGGTGACATTGAACGAAAAATCAGAGTGATTAAAGAGCGCGCGCGGGGCATATTATGCACCCTCCCCTACAAAAAGATCCCGCACAACATGGTAATACATCTGATGCACTTTGTGGTCATGTGGTTACTACCGCCTTAATATCAATTGAGACTGGCCGTACCGTAAGAGTTCGCTAAGGGTTGACTAACGGTTCACTAAGGGTAAAATAAGGTCAAACTAAGGGTAAAATAAGGGTTGGGAATTAGGAGAGAAGCGTGCCTCTTTGGCTAAAACACTCCCCCCCCGCCCGCCTCCACCGGATCCGACGCCTCCCCCCGCCGCCACCCTCAACCGGAGACGACGCCCTTCGCACAGTCGTTCCCTCTCGACCCCATCTACCATCCCCCCCCCTCGGCGCCGCTCCCCCTCCACCGCCACAGCCGCCGTGAGCCGTCGATTCCACACCACCGTCGTCGACGCCCGCCCGCCGCCGCCCTCAACGCCAAATCATCCTAGAAATGGATCCCTTACGGAGGGAAGATCCCATTGCTAAATGGCGTCGTGAAAATGGTGTCGCGAGGGTTGATGGGGTATTGAGGGATACTCGTTTTCTCCCTCACCCGAGACATGGTGGCGCGAGAGGATATGACATCCCCTTCCGTCAGATGATCGTCGATGCGTATCGGGCGGGGAACCCCGCCCCCGAGGGAATGAGGGCCAGTGTCTACCGATGGATGCAGAATGTAAATCCGAAGCGGATGACGGGGAATAAGGCAATCTCGGAGTTGTCTGGGGAATACCTCCTGCTGCTCGTCCTATTCAAATTGATTTGGCCGCAGGCAAATTATTTTGAGTGCATTGCTTTTATTGCGAATCAAACAGAAGATGGCAAAATTTTTATGGAGGGCGACATCGGTAGAGCGTTGAGGAGGCTGGGGTACACGATGAAGGTCACTTCTACTGTGGCCTATCAGGCGTTTACCGAGCGGAACTTGACTCGTCGGCGGTTGTTTTGGACGATGCCTTGGCCGATTGGTATTCACGGGATCCCACGGCGTTTGTTGATTGATGCCGATGAGTTCGGCTTGCATCTGAACGACGCCAACAGAAAGTATGGCTCTGCTCCCCGGGGGCTGCAGATCCGCAAGCCTGGCAATTACGACCGGGGGACTTTTAAGTTGACAGTAATCTTGGCCGTCGAAACTGGGGATCCGGCGATTCCCAACGGAGACATCGGATCGGTGAGTAATCCCCGGGTTTGGGCTCGTGTTACCGAGGAGCCAGGAACTACTGCCGTTGCATATCGTGAGTTTGTGGAGCATGTGCTCAACACATATGACGCGGTGGCCAATCCGGCACTTCGTCGGACACTGATACATGACAACCTGTCAGCTCACAAGGCTCCCGAGGTCTACGAGGCGGTGAGAGAGCGTGGGCATCGTGTCGTTTGTTGTCCTCCGTACAGGCCACAGGATGGACCGGTGGAGTACGCGATCAATCAGGTCTGCGTTCAATTGGATAAGCGTTGGTCCGAGTGTGTCGATCTGGAATCGATGAAGACTGTCGTGGAGGAAATTATCGATGGTAAAATAACTAATATGGACGAGACCTTTGTTCATTGCGGATACATTTGGAATTAAATAGATTACTAAATAGATATAGGTGCAAATGTAATCTGAATTCTATAAGTAATTCTATGTGAAAATACTAATTCAACATATGTGAAAAAAATATGCAAACACCCACGGTGACTCAGGCGCGATTGATGGGGACGAGCTTCCGAGCCTTGATCACTCTTGAAGTAACCTCCTGCGACATACTGATGGACGTCACACCCCGATCGACCTTGCTCTTGATGATCGTCTTCAAGATGTTACCAGTGTTACTGGAGATGTCTTCCAGAGCATCCACTGCCGCCTGCTGAGAAGCAGGAGTGTCATAGGCCATGGCATATTGGCGGGAAACTATCTCGCTAAATGTCGCGATTC